>LQNK01000676.1:77991-96743 GCA_001586405.1 Phoebis sennae | reverse complement strand
GTGCCTCGCGGCGGTCAGCACGGCGCTCCTCGTGGCGAGGGGCACGCCCAGCCCGGGGCACAGCGTGCTCGCTGCCCCAGCCACCCGCGCAGCCAGCCCCGACTCGCCCAGGGAACCCAGCGCCTTTTGGACTCGAGATAACGCTGCGCATACTTCTTGGTAATCTGAAATTAATTTAATGATGATTATTATTTTTCTAGATACACAACAAATGTACTAAGCTTTTCGTCCGATCACTTATAACTAACAAAATGTTCATAATTCGGGACAATATGATTAATCTAAGAAGAACCTTACTTTAAATCCGTAGCTTAAAATTATTAAAAACGTAGTTTTGGAATTTAAAGTGGATGATTTTAGTCTATTTATGTATAATACTCTAAGGTGATTGACTGACCGACATAGTGAGCAAGGAATGCACAGCGCAAACTGCTGGACGGATCGGGCTGAAATTTGGCATGCAGGTAGATGTTACGACGTAGGCAACCGCTAAGATTTTGATCAAATCTCACATGAACGAGAAAAACGAAAAGTCTATACATATATTTGTATGTCATGTATGAAACTATAGCTTTTATGTGTATCGTATAATATGTCGTGGAAATCTTATAAATAATATCAGATATTTCATCTCAGGAATTTCGAGTACACCGATAAGAGTTCATGAAACCTACTTCAAATATCTATACAACAAGATTATGTACACAACTTCTAGGACATTATATAGCGTGAATACAATAGTATAAAGTCCCGCTTCCTCTCCTAGATGTTTCAACAACTACAACTAGGTTATCAGTCTTTAAAGTTTGTCAGACGGTTACTCTGTAAGATCAAGTCAAAATTTTTAAAATAGTAAATAATGTTTAATCGACCTCAGCCTCGAGACTCCTTTCAGCATTGTTTGATATTCCTCATAGTTTAGGATTTAGCCCTGAAAATTCATTTAAAAATTCACCTATATAATTAACAACAATATTAATTTTCTCTACAGTCACGTTTTATTTTTTTTTTAGCGATTGTCTCCTAACTACATCCAGTATATCTTCAATAAATAAAATACTTTTTACTTTTTAACGGGTTTTAAACGCGGTTTATAATACATTATTATTAACACGACGTTTCGCGCACTTTACACCAAACATGGTCACGGGTGACTGTGTAAAATAAACTGCGTTTAAAATCCTTTAGGAAGTATTTTATTTAATATGGAAAGTACTGCGTTAAAACAGAGAAGAAAATACTATCTTCAACATACATAGGCGGGTACAAGCGTACGTAGCTCGTTACATTTCGGCCCGGCTAACACGGTAGAACCTTAATTACTATGCATGTAGATAGAATTTTAATTAAGTTGCCGGTTTTTAATCCTATTATATTAAGATGCTTGTACTTTGGGCGATATACATACACATTTGTTTTAGTGAAATTACTTGACGTTATTTGTAATATTTTATAGAATGGTCAGTTCAGTCTATGAAGAAAAGACAGAAATAAAGTATTGTGAGGAATATATCATGTTTGTGTAGGTCAGGAAAAAATCTTATATCCTTATCGATTCAATATTGAGATTAAATTTAATAGGGGGAAAAGGAATCCAATAATTAACAAAAGAAATCAATATAGTCAATGGTACAAGTAGCAAGAAAAGTCTATCTTTCTGTCAATCCTCCCGTCCGTTGTTTTCTCATTTGTTTATGTCTTGAAGTAAGTCACTCACCTTTTCTCTGTTCTATGGTCACTCACCGATAATATTATACAAGTGTGTGAACGCCTGGTTTACGAGCGACCTGATGTTGGGTGGGTTAAACTCCAAGCCACTTATCTGGTTCTTATTGATTGTTATGTCATGAGGCAGGTCACTCACCGACAATATTATACAAGTGTGAGGTCTCCTCGATGTCCTCTTCGTACGCCTCGTTGACGAACGACGTGGTGTTGGGCGGGTTGGATTCCAGCGCCTGCAGCTTGTGGGAGCCGCGCAGGGAGGTGCGCAGGAACTCGTTCTGCGCCGCGATCCTCTCCTCTGCTTCCTTTCGTTGACGGAGTTGTTCCTGGAAAGAGAGGGATATTAATAATTTAATAAAATTGGACAAGTGTGATTCGGACCCACGCATGAAGAGTTCCGAATAGCCCGAGTGTTTTTAGCCACAAATAAATAAAGGATTTGTGAAAAATTCAGCATTCTAGCGATCACAGTTACAGCCAGGTAAAGGAGAGACAAACTGCGCAGACTTAGTAATATAATCCCGTTGTTACCATTTCGGTACTGAACTATATAAACCAGAAAATACATAATGTATAGTGGTAGAAATAATTTTTAATAAATTTTTACTAGTGGATCTGTGCGCTGGATAAACGTAGGTTTGACGACCCGATTGGCGCAGTGGATATAGTAATGGTCTATTACGCCGGAGTGTGTGGGTTCGATCCTCCGAGTAGAAAATTGTGATGTAATGTTTTACTGTCTGGATGTTGGTTTATGTATCGTATGTATGTATTTACAAAAAAAAGTATGTCTATCAGTTATCAAGTTTCCATAGTACAAGCATAGTTTGATGTCCATGAAAATTTATTTATTAAGGTACTATATGCAATTAAAAAATCTATAATTTGCGTTGTTGTTTGTCTTTATTTTATTTTACCTTTTTTGTTTTAGAATTTTTATTATTATTTAAGTGTACCTGTGTGTTCTTGTAATAAATGTTTTTTCTTTCTTTCTTTTCTATAAAAACCAACCTACTATATGTATACGATCAGATCTATCTTTAGCCGTAACACATATAAAGCTAGTCGTAGGATGTTTCCAATTTGTAAGGAAAGTAAAGACGCAAGAGATTAAGGGCTTAGGTCACCCACTAGTTGCTCCTAAAATAGTGTAAATTGGATTTCAGTAGCGCTCAGTTTCGAGTAGAAACCTAAGATCAGACGCTGAAATAAATTCGGAGAGTCGTACTACAATAATTTAGTAAAATATTTTGATTTTTTTATTGGAAATTTGATATTGCTATCTAGTCCTACTAAGCAAAGCTTGTGATATGGAAACAAGACAACTGATAAACATACATAAACATATTTTTTTTGTACATACTTACGATAGATAAATCAATATTCAGTAAAAAATTACAAAGTCAAAACACCATTTCATATTGTTAAATTTATAAACACTAACTAAACTTCACAAAAAACCTTTGTTACAATGGCCTATGATTAAAATGTATTTTATGCGCTTAAGGTATTAAATATCAAATATTTGTGACTAGGAAACATTTTTTCCAAATAATAAAATTAAAACCGATTTTGATCAACCAACAAAAAATATAGCTACACAAAAATTCTACTTAGAATCGATTTTACGCAAACAAATAACACTAAAACTTCCAGCAATATCGGATATTCATTTGAAAAGAAGAAAGGCGTTTTGTTTCACGTATTGTAACAGGCGAACTTTAATGAAGGGAGTCATGAATATATGATACTTTGTATCATGCAGATTTAAAAGTAGAGATGAATTGTGAGTCTTTTAGAATCCATGTTATTTATTAAGGAAGAGGCAGGTATCTTAATGATAAGAAATAAAAAAATAAACAACTGTCCATTCGTAAAATCAAAAAGTCCGTGTTGCTTGTATAAACGTTCATTTCTGCACCAATTTAGAGAATTTCAGACAATGAAAGTGAGGTCGTTTAAGCCAAACTTAAAACTCTTTCCGGTGGCATGAGTCCTTATTGCCCTCAAAAAAAACGCTTCTAGCAAACAACGTAAATAATTCACGTTCACCGGATGAGGTCTCGTCAACCTCAGAATTTGTTTAGTTTGAAGTAGGTTCATTAATAGCAAATATATATACTAATATTATAAAGAGTAAAGATTTGTTTGTTTCTATTGAATAGACTCCGAAAATACAGGGCCGATTTGAGTGAGATTCTTTGAAACCCCAGGATTGATATAGGATAGTTTTATCCCGACAATCCAACGGGAACGGGATATATACGCCGAAACCTGAAACTGCGGAGCTCAGCTAGGATTTGATAAATAAATAATATCTCTGTCATAAAGAATCAATAATCTTCTCCCCAAAACTTTAATTTATACTAACCAAAAAAACACATGTCTAATATTAGACAGATCGGTTCCTAGTCGAAAATACACAAACATGGCAACAGTAATACAATTAAAAAGTTTGACGTCAGTAAGCTGTGCGCTCGGTTGCCCCCAACGCTACATTTCACTGAGCGGATATTTATGTATTTACTGTTAGCTCCTTTTGAACAACACTGAATTAAATACGCAAAGCTGAAGAAAAATAATAACTGAATATAACTGGAAAATTCAAGGTTTGATATAGGTAATCTAAAATAACATATAGGGTATTTCTAATCCCGAAATTCCTACGGGACCACAAGTTACATACGCGAGTGAAACCGCGTGGCTAGTATTATATAGATATCAGTTGAAAATACACAAATAACAATAATCAAATAAACAGAAAACAGTGTGCTCCGTTGCCTCTTAACTTCTTCACACCCCACTTACTGTTTTATGTGTTTTTAAGTAATGTTTGCGATTTAAGACAACAGAATAAAATAGAACTGGATACTGGATTTTCGCTTTAACAAAATTAAACAAAGGTACTAAGTTTACAGATAATTTTTCTTACACTTTGAAAAACAATATGGATGACATTTAACTGTTCAGTTAAAAGTTTAGACTTCAAATTTAAAATACCTTTGATTCAGATACCGAAGGATTCATATTACTTTACAGAAGGAAATATTAAAGGGAATTAATTTCGTTAAAACTTTAACTTTAATACTAGTGAAGTGTAGTATTAACATAAGACTAAACTGTGTTTTGGACTAGTAGAAGGAATTATTAAATTAACCCAATATAAAATAGCACTATGGCAAGACAGAATCGCATAAGATATTCGGAATATTGTATAAAATAATTTGAATAACAAAATATTGTAAATAAGTTGCGAGCAGTTCGACGACCTCAGTGAACTGAGCCAAATGTATATTGCCATGATTTTAATATTTCATTAAAATATGGCAACAAAGATCTATGCAAATATGAATTTAGTAAGTTAGAAGTTGAATTTGGTAAGTGAATTTATTTTGCTTTTATTAAATAGTAAATTCTAAAAATAAATTAACCTTTAAATTGTAAATGTTTTGATAGTATAGATGAATAATATCATCGCCTGGTATACGGGCATAATGCATATGCCTGTAATCTACCAAATTGTGCTACAAATATGGATGTAAACTAAAGAATTTTGAATTTATTTTTATTTTTGTTCCTTATGTCTTCTATCTTCTTGAAACGTAAAAATGATCAACAATACCTGATTATTACATAATTTCATTTCCATACAGAATACATACTTCATTTATTTTCTTAATTTCTTTAAAATACTATTTATCAGATCAACAAAAATTCATTGGATGTACAGTCTTCATAGAAAATTCTATAAAATTCAAATCTCGGGAAGCAGATTTGCAATGAAATTGAAACCTAAGAGATATACTCAATACGTTCTCACTTCTCATACATAAGAATGGAATAAACTTAGTAACAAAATGGTCTTTTCTTTTAGAAGTCTGCGTAAATTCACTTTTCTTTTAGTCAGTAAATTCAGCACATAATAGAATTAGATTGCTAGTTTTTGTTTGTTATTTTCAGTTTAAATAAAGGACTCTCTTTTGATGAGATTCTTGTAAATGCCGAAAAAAATGGTATTAGATATATATATGCATGCTGCTATATTTTGCATGCTGTATAATAAGTGGCAAAATATGCGAACATTATCCAAATTAAGATCACTGTATACCATGTTTTATGCAAGTTATATGAATAAATAAAAATGGTGTTAGTTTTACTTTATCAATGTACATGTCTATCGTAATGTCCAATGTATGTATTCTGTCTCTAAATTGGCTATGTATTGTAATTAATGTTATCGTATTGTATTCAGTGATTGTGTAGATGGTGAAAATTTACAAGTAGATTATTATTATTAGTAGCTAAAAATTCAAACATATCGAAATCAATTTTAGAAAAATTAGGAGAAGAAAATCTTCTTCAACTTATTTATTTATTCTTCATTGTACAGAATAAGAATGTTTATAATAGCTTTTCGCCAAAAAATAGCTAGCTAGGCTTCCTCACTCTAAAAAGTAGAAAATAGTTTTATTTTATTTTTGCTAAAATCTATACAAAGTCGGTGCGAAATCTTGTTAAGTTAATAAAGATTCAATTAAGTTAAAAAAAATGGTTACATCCATTATGAACAAAGTAAAGGTGACAGGTGACAAGAAATATGTATAAAAGTTCACCTCATGTGATTTTATGAGAAACATCACATTTCTTCATTTCAGTAAGACAAGTATTTTTTCAGATGTTTATTAGAGATGAAACGGATATCCGGTAACTATCCTGTATCCGGCCTATCCGGCCCTATTTTCACTATCCGGACGGATACCGGATAGTAGTGCACTATCCGGCCGGATACCGGATAATAAAATAAATAAATGTATATGTCAAAAGATGTTTCCCGCGACACCGTTCGCGCTGAATTCTTTACGCCCTAAACTCGTCTACATCGCTCTTTTCTGTGGAAACACAAAATTTTCTAAAACTATATCGTTTCTCGTTGTCTAATCTATTTCTGTATCAAATTTCATCAAAATCGGTACTGTAGTTTAGGCGTGAAAGCGTACAGACCGGTAGACAGAGTTACTTTCCAATTTATAATATTAGTAATTGATTATTTTACACAAAGCAAATCTATACATATAATTAAACAGTAATCAAACCATTTCTGTACATTGAATATTTTTCAGAAAGAGTAATTGGTATGCAATATGTATGTGCTATAGACACCAAAACCATGGATAGATTTTTATTCTGTTTGTCTGTTTGTATATTCGTTAATCACGTAAAAAGTACTAAGCAGAATTTGATAAAATTTCATACGCTGATAGAACAATATCAGGTGCAACTTATAGGCTATATTTGATTTGAAAAAAAAATTGAGAGTGGCTCACCATACCAGTAACCGTAGGGTAAAAAAAATAAATCGCTAATGTATCATTAAATGAGGTGTCATTGGATAGGTCTTTAAAAATAAAATAGAGGTTTCTTAATATTTTTTTGGATAAAATAAATATTTTACGAGATATACGCTGCCAAAGACGATATACGCTGCTAATACCTCGTGGCCGGGTGAGATTTGGGTGGGTTTAGTTGCGGATATGCAATATAATCCATGTGGAAGATATTCCACGGAACTCCTCGAAAATCAACAGGATAAGCTCTGTGGTTAAGGTTTAATGATGCATATGTCGCAGTAAGATAGAAAAAGCCGTAACATAGTTATATCCCTAGGGATATAATTATATGCCGGAACATAGTTATACGAAGGCGATTCATTACTATCTCACTAGGAATATAGTTATAAAACGGTCCAAGTTTAGTGATATACTTATATTACTAGATTAAGTTTAGTGAAATAGCTTTCGGAGTGTGCAGCGTTCCTGTAAAAAACGAATAAACAGTGTTCTAGTAAATTATGTGCCTGTAAGAAGCATTCAGTGCTATGTTATTCTAGATGTCATGATTCCTCTTCTTGTCTGAACAAAAATTAGAAATTACTTATAAATAAATCTCATACAAGATGCCTTATCTATTTTCAATTTAACAAGATTTTGCACCGACTTTGTATAGATTTCAACAAAAATGGAATAAAAGTTATTTTCTACTTTTTAGAGCGAGGAAGTCGGTTCTATTTTTTGGCAAAAATTTTTATTAGAGTGATGAAGTCGGTTCTATTTTTTGCCACAAATTATTATTTGTATATGAATAATGGCAGAAATTGTCGCGCGCGCATATATTCAAAGCAAGTTGTAACGCGATAAGCGTCCGAATATCCGGCCACCGGATATCCGGCTATCCGGCCGTGTAGTTAGCAGGATATCCGATATCCTGTATCCGGCCAAACCACTATCCGTTTCATCCCTAATGTTTATACTTTGAGTTATTCAAACGGGCTTTCAGGGCCAAATCCTAAACTATTGGGAATATGAAATATGCTGTATCCATTCTCACGAAAATAATATAAGTAAAGTTTGGCATATAACATTGCTTGTCAAAACAATACGGGTTTATTATTTAAAAAAAATCAAAGGACCATCCATTTCAAAAAGAAATATTGACTTAAAAATCTAAATCGAGACTTTTACTATTTCATATTCCTCATAGTGATAATCCTTCGTTATTTTATACTAGCTGGGCACCAGGGCTTCGCTCCCGTGGGAATATCGGGATGATATATAGCCTATAGCCTTCCTCGATAAATGGGCTATCTAACACTAAAAGAATTTTTCAAATCGGACCAGTAGTTTCTGAGATTAGCGCGTTCAAACAAACAAACAAACTCTTTATAATATTAGTATAGATAGTACAAACTTACAAGTACAATTTTACTCGATTTCTGATATTTGTTACGTACGTTCTCATTTCAAACACCAATAATCAGTCGCTGACGCAATGTGACGTCACGTGGGAACTCACCGAGTACGCCTTAATCCTTTTCGGGTCGACATCATGCGACCGCGTCTGCGCACGCGGCGACGACGACACCATGATCTATGGATCACGATCTATGGATCACTGAGCTAACGGTCCAACCGCCATCCCAAACACTTTCACATACACTATGAATGATTCGCTTTGAATAAAATATGGCCGACTAATTGACTAATTGATTGGTTATTAAAAATAATTAGCTAATATTATTGCAATAGAATAGAAAACATTAAACTGAACATGCGTCACATATTTCGACTGACTAAAAGCACAGTAAATATTTTTTACTTAAAAAAGAGTTAATTAGTATAACATATACCCACTATGTAAAAAATACATACAGTCGTTGCACAAAACTGTCACATAGACAGCGTACCAGATCTCCTTCCAAAAATTGTCGACATTTTTACAAAACATATACCATTGAAATGTTTGTATTATTATTATATATTTTTTCTATCGTTTGCAATGTTGTATATGTTGTTAAAACGAATCTTTTTTCCTTTATATTTGGAAAACCACAAAGCAGACAGTAGCAAACAAGGTATATAGTATTAACATTAAACCAACAACGAATCTGTACTTTCTATGACGACACAAGGGCAAATGTTTGTTGAAAGAGGCGTATGATCTTGAATCATTTGTAAATACATTCACTATTACATTTTAAAGAACTTACGCACCGAATCGTGGTCTCACCGAATTCGGTTTAAACTTTACAAAACCGGATATTCGGGCGAATTATTCGGTTTGCCATGTTTTCAATGTTTAGAACTTTTTAATATATTTGCTTTTTAAGATTTAATATTATGTGATAAAGCTATTGTCAATAATTTTTTTATTATTATTCATAATTAAGAATCTCTGTACAATTCATCTAAATTGGATCACAGATAAAGGCGTGAAAGAGACAGCTACACAGACAGAGGATGTAAGGTCAACTACGCGAGTGAATCCGTGGGGAAAGGCTAGTCTTAAAAAATAATTAACCGCGCAATTCTATTAGTTCTGATTGTAGCATACAAATCGTTAGTTATTTGATTATTATAGCCGCATAACTTCGTTACGTGTTGCGTCATACAGGCTAAATGCATTTTTATTTTTTTAACTTTATGTCACACTGGCTTCTGTCAGCTAATAGTCTATCTGTATACGAAATTTCATCAAAATCCGTCCAGTAGTTGTGGCGTGGTTCACAAACAAAAATCTAAAATTCTAAACCTTTACGTTCATGAAATAAGTAGGATTTCATGTTTTATAAATTGTTCTATGTTATTGTGTATTAGCTAACGGCCGTTTTCAATATTCTATCTATCCCTTGTTTTGCTTACTAAAGTCAGGCAAATCTATCTATTTGCTCTTACTTTGATTTCAATACGCTGTTTACGGATAGCTTTTGTTATGACTTTTGACAATGTAATGTCATATAATCTGAGATTACCATCTATCCATAATCTTTGATACATTATTGAAAACAGCCATAAATTAAACAAGTAGAAAAAATTATTAATATAGATATCGTTTTCATTAAAACATTATATTAAAAGGCACCCATGCGTTCAACCGTTAAATATTGATTAAGTAATGCTTAACCTATCAGCTAACAGGTAAGCGATTAATCCATGATCGAACTAAAAAGCAGTATAATGTCCAAAAATAAATTGTTAATTAAATTATACCAATACTGATAAAAGTGATTGTTTATTTTTAGTTAAAGGCGTTTGTCTACAAAACAACTGTGAACGAATTTAAATTAAAATTAAAATTTCTTCCTTCTTTCTTCTTCAAAATTAAAATTGCACAAACAGTCCAACAAAATAATAAAAACATATAAAACACATTCAATAAAAATACAAATGAACAGAGATATAAATGTATCTAATAATAATATTAATAAGATATTATTGGTTCATATAAAATAAATAATGACGTATTTAAATTGGTCGTTAGGATCAGTTTTTCTATGCTAATATTTTAAAGAGGAAAGATTAGATTTTTTGTTCGTTTGTTTCAATTAAATAGCCTCCGAAAGGTCTTGACCGATTTGAAAAGAAAAATTTCTTTTACCATTGAAAGCCTATATTATCCCTGATGAACATGAGCTACATAATATAATGACTACGGAAGGACAGCTAGTATATTAATATAGTAGAATTGAGAAGTAAATGACTTTATTAAATAAAATACTTTTTAAAGGATTTTAAACGCGGTTTATTTTACATTATTGTTTAACCCGACGTTTCAAGCACTTTACAGCTTTTTTTATTTAAAAAATAATGTATAATAAACCGCGTTTAAAATCCTTTAAAAGTATTTTATTTAGCATGATAAGCACTCGCGTTAAACCAAACACAAGATTATACTAAAATTACTTTTCTCCAAATAAAAATGAATACAAATGAAAATCGTATTATTTTCTACTCAGTACGTAATGTTCACCGCAAGGCCACACATTCGTCACGGAGTTACGTTGATTTGAAATAACTCGATATTAACATTAACGACTACTGTACATGCTTTCTGTTAATCCTTCACCTTCATTTTAGATAGTGTGTTATTAATACAATCTTAATTATATTTTTCCTTATTTTACTAGGTACTTTTACCTATTGTGTGTGTAAGCACCTTAATACAGAAGGCTTTTAACTAATACGACGCTCGAGAGAATCTATAACAAATTTTAAAACTTTCTTTGTTTTTTTTAACCAATTTTCTTTGTTTTAACCAACAATGACTTTCTACTTGGATGTTAAACATAGAAATAAATGTGACAAGTGTAGTAATTAAATGAAAGGTTAATATCCCATGCATTCTAAAAATTCGTTACAAGATAACAGAAATAAACTAAAACATTAACATAACGAGATATATGATGGTAAAAACTAAAATGGAGCTACAGTACTATCACAGAGATTGGTTCAGTTTCAATCCATCTTGTTCTTTCAAAAATCATTGAAACTAATAATCATGGAAACAAAGGTTTCCATTTTATAATATAAGTATAGATTTATGTAAACGTATGTAAAATCAATGTACTAACTGTCCCTATAAAAAAGAGCAAAATGGGCGTTTCACGTATTTCGATTACATTTCTGCATACGTAGGCCATTGTACAATACCGCACGCTTACAAACGAACAATGTACAAGAAATTCTAACCTGCATTTCCAGAAATTAGAATTCTCTTGTTCAAACGGTTAGAAAAAATATTCCACAAAGGGAACGGTTTCTTGCAAAGAGTTTACGAACTGTTTAATTTGGGTAAAGTTTTAATTAGCGGGTTCAAAGTGGGTTGTGGACGACTACTTTGTTCTATTGTAATTTAGAATTTTTTGCGCAATGTGTCAGAAAACTAGGAAGTTGAGTTAATATTTTAAATATTAAAGTTTAGCCGCGTGTCGACGTTGGAATACGTGTGTCGCCTTAAGGCCGTTTTCAATAATGTATCAAAGATTATGGATAGATTGTATTGTCAGATTACATGACATGACACCTACCATGTTTTTTGCAAATGTAAGAATAAATGAATAAATGAAATGAATTTGATTGTCAAAAGTCATAACAAAGGCGATCCGCATATTGAAGCGAGCGTCGACAGCATATTGAAATCAAAATCAGTGTAAGTAAGTGTAGTAATACCAAAAATCTTACTCTTTCCATTAAAAGAGTAAGATTTTTGGTATTAATTAAATAGATATACATTAAATAAAAATTTTAAAGGATTTTAAACATTATTATACATTATTATTAATCCGACATCAATAATAATGTGTTCGAAACGTTGGGTTAATAATAATGTATAATAAACCGCATTTAAAATCCTTTAAAAAGTATTTTATTTAAGATGGAAAGCGTTAAAACAAACACAAGGAGATATATTTTTAATTAATCGCAGTAGAAATTGAATGCGCAGTAGGTTAAAATATTACAATGCATTTTATTTTAATAGTGAAGTCGATACACGTCTAAACGTATTAAAATTATTCAATAGCAATAATTAAATGTACTATTTGCCTCGTATTTCCCCATGATTACATTATCCTTAACGGGCCGTTTTTCTTTGGAACTTATTATCAATTCAAAACAGTACCACTTATGAATACGTTCTTAGTTTTAGTTGTCGATACTTATATTATAAACATTTTTATTTTGTAATGTTTCCAAACGAAAACTACTGAACCGATTTCAATAATTATTTTACCATTAGAAAGCTGCATTTTCACTGAGTGACATCCTAATGAATAATATTGTAAATGCGAATGTTTGTTACTCTTTTACGCAAAAACTACTGAACCGATTATGATGAAACTTGCTATACATATAGGTATGGGTACAGAATAACATACGGGTATCCTTGAATCCCGGAATAGCCGGAATCAGAAGTTACGTGAATGAAACCGCGGGGTTAATTTAATTAGCCGCTAGTTTGAAAACAATAGCAACATTTAAAAAGTCTTATTATTCTCCCAAAGTTTTTGGCAAACTATAAGAAACGTTTTTCATTCAATTAAACAAAAACTACTCAAGCGATTATGAAAATAATTAACACAATAAGCAACTTTTTTTCTTCAAATAATGTTCCAAAACACTATAAATCTCTAGGAAAATGTATTTTTCTGTACTCATCGCATGCAAGTTACGAGGTCACGCTACATCTGATTTTGATAAACATTTGCTATTATCTCTCTATCTTGTAGGAGATCGATAAATTTATGATAAGCAATTATATATTGAAATAATCATTTTGTACGTATAAACTTGATATCGAAAAATAATAATCATAAATTATTTATTCTTATATATAAAAATGTATCGCAAAATGTGTTGGTAAGCGCATGACTCAACAACGACTGGACTTAAATGTTTGTTGAAGTTCAAGCATGGTTTTTACTTCGAAAAAAATTGATTTGCCGGGTCCACGCGAGCGAAGCCGCGGGCGGAAAGTTAGTTTTTTAATAATTTTGTATTTATGAAAAAAAAAGTATGTTAAATACGTCGATCAGTTTATCCATTATAAGTATAAAATAAGTCTTCCATAGTACAAGCTTTACTTAGCTCGGGACTAGATGGTAAAATTTTTATTTTTTTATTTAACGCTTATTTAAACTGAAATATAAAGCTAGTTTTCGAAAAATATATTGACTTTTTCCCCGTTTTGCAGTTAACTTGTATTTTTTCATAAAATAACCATAATAAATTTTATCAATCCTTGAACAACAAACATTGTATAATTTTATATGGAAAAAATAATAATGTAATAGATTTCATATAAAATATAGATAATAGTAATTATAGTAATCGGTGCGGTTTCCATCCCCACGACCAGATAATTATGTGATAAATATTATGATTTTCTGTTCAGGGTTTTAATAGTTATAATACGTATTCATATTAAAAATATTATTAAAGTTTTTTTTAAAAAATAATATTTTGAGTTACTTTGTTGCTAAATATTTTCTCTAACTGTAATGTTACTTGTTAACTGTAATGCTACAGACAAATTGTTATTGAACATAACATCAATCTTTCCTTAAATTTTGTACATTTTTAAACTAAATTTATTAATAAACTAAATTTTAATATATGTTTTCTTATTCTCTACATTGAATTCAATTGAAACCAGTAATAGACCGTGTAACAAATTTATACCACATTTATAATGTTTACAATAAATGCCATTTGTATTTACATATAGCGTTCCTTCTATTATTATGCTAATTACTTTAACACTTGTGTTATGTAAGATTCCTATTTGTCCTTTGAACGACAAATTATGTACAATTTTATAATTCACAATTTCTAAGAACAAAAAATGTAATGTCAATTTCATTGTTTTTAATACATTTGCATTTGCATGATGAGTTCTGATAATTGTGTAATTATATATAGTGTAATAAAATGTGTAAAATTATATTGAATTTTCAAATAAAATAAACGTTTAAAAACCTTCGAAGGTTATCACCGTCATCGTTCGATTTGCACAAAAAGTCAATTTAAAAACATTATAAATATTAAACATTTTACCGCTCAGTTAATTACAACCTCGGGCTTGATTACCTCATTGTCACCTTGATATCTCCGACAAAGACACAGATGTTTGAGTCTATCCACCGCTGAACAACATCGGGACGTATCCAACAGATTCACATTCAAGAGTTGCATCACCTTGGCCATGACGAAAAAAGAAAAAAATCAAACTGTCATTTCGCGCGGGAACGTCACTTTTGCCGCGTTTTTTTTTTTTTAATTAGTCCGCATTGTTTAGCGATAAGGTGTGTTGGCGTTTTGAAAAGCTTGTGAATACTGGTGTTATCAGACGGTGGTTATCTCGATTCTCGAGTTTGTCACGCCAGATATTGTTCAATTCTGATGACGATAACGCTGTGGGCGTTGGATTTTATATTTTGATGCAGAAATAACGAGTGGTATATGATTTCGTATTGTTTTTATAAAATACCATATCTAATTGTTGAATTGAAGTTATTTTATTTAATTGTATCTTCTGATTTAAATATTAAATTAAGACGTAGGTATTTTTTTCACATTTCTTTATGTAACGTTTTTTATTTTGTATTTGTTCGTTATGTTTCGATATTAGTGTTTTTTCTTCCGTTTCTTTACTTTTATCGTTGGTAATATTTTAAAGTGTCATTTCATATTCGTGTTCAGTTTAGTCAAATCAAGCAAGATACAAGCTTTTCAAAGATGTTACAATTTTCAAAGGTCTTTCTAAAGTTACAGACCTCGTATCGTAAAATCTAAATATAACTGCCCTGTGGTATCGATTAAGCCCGTACCTCTATATATAGATGGTCTATATTATGTACTAATGATCAGCTTATGTGATATATTTAACTTGAATTCATTACAGTATTTAATCAAATATTATACAATCGTATCTGTTCGGATATCCTCTTAGATCTGAGTAAAAAATTTTAATCGAAGACAAATTCTAATCTATCCATGCAAAATTTCATCCAGATCTGTTTAATAATTCTAGAATGATTACCTAACAAATATCCAAGCACAAAGTTTCACACCCATAATTTAACATGGATAATACACCCGGAAAAACAGTAACAAAATGTTAATAGAGTTCCGAACTATGTATGCACCAAACGCTATTAAAATCGGGTCAGCGTCTTTTGTGATCGAATAACACAAACCTTCATATGTACTAGTATTAACTATAACTTTTCTACACTAGAGGAAAACTTTGCTTCTTTGGTTGTAATGAACAGGCTCAAAAACTACTAGACCGATTTTAAAAATTCTTTCACTATTCGAGCTACATTATCCACGAGTTACATAAGCTATATTTTATAAGCTTTATACGACATTAAGCTACGAGAGAGAATCCACGTGGATTTTTTTTATGGCAGAGCAGGCAATGGAGCAAGTGGGTCACCTGATGTTAAGTGAAAATGTTAAGTGATCAGATTGTTACTTATAAATTGAAGAGAGTTAGCTAACAAAGATAGGACAATAAAAAGGTAACTACATATATACATATAGATCATATAGATTAGGTTATAACATTCGAAAGCTACATTATCCACGAGTAATATTGCCTATGTTTTATAGGCTTTATATGTAACATTATACTACGGGAGAGATTCCTTGCAGATAAGCTAGTTACTTATAAATTGAAGAGAATTAATTAGCTAACAAAGATAGGACATAAAAATGTAACTACATATAAACATATAGATTAGGTTATAACATTCGAAAGCTACATTATGTAGTTATATAGGATATTTTATAGGCTTTATACAGCATTAAGCTACAAGAGCAAAGCGCAACGCAGATCAACTAATTACTTATAAATTGAAGAGAGTTAGCTAACAAAGATAGGACAAAAACAGTAACTACATACATACATATAGATTAGGTTATAACAAAATGGCAGGTGACATACTTTGTGGCACAACAGCTGGTCGCATTCCTATCCGCCATATGGTAAGGTACAAGCGTAAATATCAACTAATTTATTCTTGCATTTCAGATCTGGTTAACCCTTAAATGCACGTGTACATCAGTGTTTTTTCTTTACATAATTTCTAAACTATACAATTATTCAACTAATTTATACTTGAGAATAGTTTTTGCATTTCAGATCTGGTTAACCCTTAAATGTTGTGTATGTGTACATCAGTGTTTTTTTTTTCATAATTTCTAAACTATACAAACACAGTTTTTTACTTTTAATAGATGCTAAAAATATCTATGTTAGTGTTTGAACGTTACATTTAAAATAATGATAATTTATCTACAGGCACCATATTATTCACTGTTTACGCTACACCCTGTATGTCTGTTTAATTTAAAAAAAAACTATATTTGTATTTTTCCCTTTGTATGTTGACATTACGTCTATATCTTCTACTAGCTGCGCCCCAGGGCTTCGCTCCCGTGGGAATATCAGGATGATATATAGCCTATAGCCTTCCTCGATAAATGGGCTATCTAACACTAAAAAAAAATTACGAATTGGACCAGTAGTTCCTGATATTAGCGCGTTCAAAAAACAAACTCTTCAGCTTTATAATATTAGTATAGATGTGACCCTTCCATTTTCTCTACGTAGGAAATCAAATTTTATAGTTATTATTATTAATTGTATGATTAATATACGGCATTTTAATAAATACATACGTGTGAATCACTACCGTTTTCAATCGAAACAAAGAAACAAAATGACGCATGAAAAGGCATATTATAAATACGAAATAAACTTGGCCCCAAATTATTTGAACCTAACGTTTGGTTCAATTAGCGATTGCGAACTCTGCACTCAGAACAATTCATGAAACTTTTATTGACTCAACTCACACAAAGCGAATTTAAATACAAATTCGAAACAGTATTCATTATAAATGTGCAAAGGACGTAATTTAACGTGTTAAATATTTTTACAGATTATTCTAGAGCTCTTTATCATTATTTTAACATTAAGGTTGTTGTTTTATTATTTTTTTTAATTATCAAATACTCTTCTATGTATGTGTATATCTAGTTTTTTGTTTCTGATCCACTTTATCAACTTTCCAAGATCACAGGTTATGTGTCTGAAAGACATCATTTTTACTGATAAGCCGACCTTATACACTCGCTAAAGGTGTACTACTTTTTGTTATTTCAATGTGTACAATAGAGTGTTTTAGTGATACTTTGTTTTGCCAAGTAAATCCTTTGGTGAAATTGTAAATAATAATTATTAAAAACCCGACTACGATTATCCATGAAAAAAGTACTCAGCATTCATCATTTTCATTTCATCAGCGTCATTTTGAAAAGATTTTTAGCCTATATCACAATTCTAACCAATCCAACAAAATCTTAGTTGTCAAAATCCGTCCAGTCGTTTGGGTTGTAGACAAAGAAACGGGCATACCAACACACAAACTTACAAACATACACTCGAAAAACATTACCCTCCTTCTGCAGTCGGGTTAAAAGCAATCACATTTTCAAAGACTCACCCATTTCGGGTCTCAAAAGATAAGATATCTTACATTAGACAAAACAACCTTGTCTCATAGCATAGACAAGTATAACAATTAACATTTCAAAGTCGGGAAGAGTACTTCTACATTTTCACGACATTAAGCACTATGCATTTTACTGTTTTGAATCTCTATCATTACCATATTATTAGCACTGTACAATAGAAGTCAAGCTTTAAAACACAATTGAAAAGTTCCTTAATTATGAGACAAAAGGGAACAAAACATATTTTTGTCACTCTCATATATCCTAATTTCCCTGCACCCTCCGTACTTCCAATTTCCGTCAATTATCATTTTTTTACTTGCTAAAGTTTCCTTTCAAAAGTTTGGCCTAAATACACCAAAAAATCCGTCGATTCTAACGCTCTGACGTCACAGTATATTACAAGCGAAGTAAGAAATAACAATCGTAAGTAATGCCACTCTCTACCTAGGACTTATTAACTCTAATTATAAATAAATATCCCTGGACATTTAACACAACGCCATCTAATCCCAAACTAAGCAAAGTTTGTACTATGGAAACGTAACGAAAAAACGTTCCTCCTAGCCGAATTTCGGCCACGGCGGGCAATCTCTACAGAGATCAGCCAACTGCGCGGGAGATATTATAGTGCACAAGTGTGTGCGCAAACACAAGTGCACTCTCTATTCC
>LQNK01000676.1:21873-71080 GCA_001586405.1 Phoebis sennae | reverse complement strand
AGATTAGAGCGTTCAAAGAAACAATCTTCATCTTTATATTCGAACCTATTTAACCTTCATAACTAATTTTCTATAAAGGTAACATTTACTAAAATATTAATTTATTTTCTTGGGTTGATTTTAACTTTTCTTTAAAAAGTATTTTTATTCAATTATTATATTTTATTACGAAAAGTACATTAAATGAATGCATAAGTACATTCTCTAACCTTAAGCATTTGATCACGAGCAATTGTGCAACTGTATCCACGAAGCCAAAAATATCAAGTTATTTTTATTCAAGGCATTTGTAGATTTTATCATTCGCTTAAAATCTGTATTTCAATACAATTCTATTACTATAAGGTTGAAAGTTTAGATGTTTGTGTATCAATCCCGCTTTAACTGCTGCACAGGTTTTAATGAAGTTTCGAATATTAATAGGCTATTTGCTGGATAAGGTGATAGGCTACTTTATATTGATCATAAGAGTGTTAATTTATATTGAGCGCTATTTGTCTCAAAATCTGCTCTATTAAAAGATCTAAATAACAATATATGTACATATATTACACACATTTTAATGAAGTAATTGTGACATAGCTGGTGTATAATTATAAAATTATTGAGTTTATATGTTTGAACGCGCTATTGTTTTTTATTTATTTATTTAATATTTTTTATGTATGTTTTTTTTATTTAATTTTAGTTTAACTTGTAGTAAATTAAACTAATTATCGTTAATTACTTTTCTAACTTTTGAAGTAACAATTTTTTAGCTCATACAAAACGGGACCTGGCTGAGTCAAATCAACAACAATAACATATTGTAAAAGGAAAAAAAATAAAATTTTTATTTTTTTTTTTTGTTTAACGAAGGCTGTATACCGTTATATGAGGGCAAAGCCGATGGCTACAACTATTATAGACAAGTACAAAATGACCTTAACCATTTGAAGCACGACAGATATTACGCAACTAGCTATGAAGCCAAAAATACCAAGCTATTTTTGTCCGATGCACAAATTGGAACTAGGTTATATTTAACGAGATATTTTTAGATTATACCGATCGTATTTAATTAATCTGGTAACATTATATACGTGTCATGTATTATATAAATAAATACATATTTATGGACCTTTAACACAACGCCATCTAGCCACAAACTAAGCAAAGGTATATGGAAACTAGAAAACTGATAAACATACTTAATCATACTTTTTTTGTAAATAAATACATACTGCATATAAATGAACACCCAGACAGTAGAAATTTACAATGTTCATCACATCATAATTTTCTACTCGAGGGAATCGAACCCACACCCTCCTGCGCAATAGACCATTGCTGTATCCAATGCGCCAATCGGAACATCAAAAGACATAAGTTTGTGAGACATGAAAACTGTTTTTTTAGAGCAGACAAGCGGAGCATGTGGTTCACCTGATGTTAAGTGACTGACCGCCCATGGACATCTTCAATATCAAATTGTCACAGATGTCTTGCCAGCTTGAAGGAAGGGGTTTTTATAGACACCGCAATCAAGTTTTTGAAAGATAACAATTAATTTTAGCTTGTTGATACCCATTTTTTTCCTAATGAATGCGATCTTCTACGAAAGTTAAGGAAATTTTTACTAAACTCATATTACAGTACATTTTAACATCGTTTAGTCATTCATTAAATAAGGGATCATGAGATTTTGATTTATGAAACGCATTTCCACAGCCTCAGAGCAAGTGTAGGCCGAACAACCGGTTGGAACCGGTTCAGATCTTTTCCAACTGACCTAGTCTGGTTCCCCATAAACGTTTAGATGCCGTATCATGTACGATGTACGCTGCTGTAACGTTTAAAAGCATCGTATAGGCTACTTAACTATTTCTATATGAAAACCCTTTATTTGTGAAGGCAAATAACATTCTGATGTTTTTAGATAGCAGTCCAGAAAATAAAAAGAGGATATTATGGTTGCCTGGAAGAGATGGCTTTGAAGCCATAAGGCCGCCAATTATACTATATAGTGTACTTTGTTATTATGTGTAAATTTCATGTGTGTGTATAATAA
The DNA here is from genome assembly GCA_001586405.1 of Phoebis sennae. Lineage (NCBI taxonomy): Eukaryota > Metazoa > Arthropoda > Insecta > Lepidoptera > Pieridae > Phoebis > Phoebis sennae. The sequence continues at coordinate 69,030 of LQNK01000676.1, read as the reverse complement.
AGAATATTCATTCATTCATTCATTCATATTGTTTTGAAAGGTACTAAGTTTGTATTTATAGTTATTAACCGACTCAAAAAGGATACGTAGATAAGAAATTTATTCAGAATAAGGTACACAACATGCAATACATAAGAGAGACAGACAGAAGTATAAATAGAAAAAAATAGGAAATACAGTTATGGGAAGAAGGAGGTTCTCAATTCGACCGCATTTTATAGAACTTTCTAGAACTCATAGAATGGAATAGAATAGGAAAAAACTTTTTACAATGTACTTATGAATATACAATTGGTATGTAGTATGTACATATAAATGGTTCGAACCTCGATACTTTCAACTTTCAACATAGTGAGTATGAAAACTGAGTCTAAGTCGCCTAGGATTTTGTACTATTGTATGTACATACATATAGGCACCTCCTCTTAATATTTTTATTTTATGTTTAGTATTTGTTGTTATACCAGCAACGAAAATACATGATTTGTGAATTTCAGCTTTCCAGCTATCAAGGTTTATGAGCAGCCTGGTGACAGACAGACAGTAGAGGCTTAATAGCAATAGATAGTATTAGGCAATAGACTCTATTAAAAACCCTAAAAACCGTATCAACTTTTTAAAAACATAATCCTAGAATCAATATAAAAAATCAAAAACTACAGGTATTGAAAAACAAACAATAAAATCTAGCTAAGTTATGACAAAGACAAATCATTTTTATATTAAACGACTAATCACTTAATCTCATAGAGTAGAATTAATAACCCACTTAAATGAGATGTCAACACTTCAATAATTTATTTCACGAGTGCAATAAACAAATATAAACCAGTTCCTATTTATAATTAGACGTCATTTCATATTAAAAACTTCGTGAATCAATTTATAGATTTGATAAAGACCTAAATTTGGAACTGAAACAAAATATATTAACCCGATGGGCGCAGTGGATGTGGCAACGGTCTATTGCGCCGGGGGGTGTGAGTTCGATCCCCACGAGTAGAAAATAGTGATGTGTTGAACATTGTAATTTTCTACTATCTGGGTGTTCAAATATTCATAGTATGTATATATTTACAAAAAAAAGAATTTAAAAGTATGTCTATCAGTTATCTTGTTTCCATTGCACAAGGTTTGCTTAGTTTGGGACTAGATGGCGTTGTGTTAAATGACCAGGACTATTTATTTATTTAATTATTCCGCGCGGTTTCGCTCTCATACCTCATTAACATTAATGTTATATAAAAAGTATGTTTAGTAGCTTAGTTTGAGTCTGCGTTGAAACTACTGAACCGATTGTGATAAAACATCATATAGGTAAGGACATAAACAAGCAGGTCCATCGAGGCTAGCTATTATTTTACAGAATGTTTTACTTTTAAAGACTTTTATGAACGATATTCATATTCCTGTAAACACTTGATTGGATTTATCATGTTTCGCTTACTTTGTTTAAAATAACTATGCAAAAATTCACTAAACGCTTGAAAACTTTATTTAAAAGTCAACGAAAGAATTTGCCCAACGAACCGTGACATTGTAAGAATAATTACTTTGTTGTAGAATTTAATTAATTTTCATCTTGTTTAATTTGACGGAAGAGGTCATATTTATGAAACCGGTTGTAGTTCAGTGAAATATTTAAAAAGCAAGACAGAAAAAATGTCGTTTTGGAAAGAATATTTTTAAACAGACACGAATAATTTTCATGAAATAAAGAATTCTTTTGTAGTGTACAAGCGGTTGCCAATTACTAATAAACCACGATAGCTAGATTCGCTCTTGTTTTTTTCTTATTGTGTAATTTAAGTGACATTTTGGAAACTAGAGATCATTTAGGATGATGAGGATTAGGGTTAATTTTTTTTTTTGTACATAAATTTTTTTAGTTACATACTTTTTTTTCAATAAGCATGTTGTGTTTATCTAGTAAAGGTGTGCATTATTGTATAAAATATATAATTAAGTATTTAATGTAAGTAACAATGTAACATCTGTTTGGTGAATATAAATCAAATAAAAATTTGCAGATGCGATAAAACAAAAGAACAGAGACACAATAACCTCCTCCTTTTTTTAAAAACGGACGTCACTCGCAGACAAACTTGGGAGCAGAAGCTAGCAATCAATGAGATTTAACATTATTCAATAAATGCGGATGTCCTTGAGTACAAACCACTATTGTTTTATTTCATACCATCGCATTATCGATATACGGGTTACATAGCAGAAGTATTATATTTTGTATTGTTGATTTGACGCGATTACTTTCCATCTACACTAAAATTATAAAGAGGAAAACTTTGTTTGTGACTAAACGCGAGTACTTTCCATTTACTCTAAAATATATAAAGAGGAAAATTTAAAAAAATAATGTTTCTTTGATTGTAATGAATAGGGCAAAACTACTGGACCGATTTTAACAATTCTTTCACCCTTCGTAAGCTACATTATCAACGAGTAACATAGGCTATATATATAACATTATGCTACGAGAGCGAAGCAGTACAGAAGCGTACATCAGCTAGTATAAAATAAAAACTTTTTTAAACATTTTAATTGCGGTCTATTATACATTACTTTACATTATCATTAACCCGTTTCGAACACTTTACAGCGAGCGTGGTCACGGGTGACTGAAATGACACCTCTTACACGTACAAACGACACTAGTGATTTCTACCAGACAACAGGCAAATGCACGCAAAAGTAAAAAGCAATGTTCTAGCCCGTCTCATATAAGTTGCATGATATTTAATCTGTTCTTCAATATGAATGCCATTGTAGTTATATAAAAAGCAGACGGCTTAAAGTTTTAGAGCTGGAAAAGATTTGAGGGCAAGTGCTCAAAGGTAACCCTTGAAACATCTTCACTGCATACAGTTAACGTCGTGTTACAAGCGAGTCATGTTGCTATTATCTGTACTAATATTATAAAGATTTGTTGTTTATATTGAATAGGCTCTGAAACTGCAGGACCGATTTGGATGAAGTTTTGTACAGATTCTTTGAAACCCTAGGAATGACATAGGATAGTTTTTATCACTAAATATCCTTAAGAATAGTTGAAAAACTGTGCAATTTATAATTAATTTTGCGTTATTATTATTTACTTATAGTCGATCAATGTTCTCTCCTACAAACTTTAACAGTAATTTTATAAAAAATGTTTTTAAATAAACATACTTTTTGCTCCACGTGTTAAAAATGTATAATAAGTAATATTAAAGTAATATAAAATTTTCTATTCTATTCTACACTAGAACATGATTTCTATAAAACCCCGTGAATTATTCTCAAAAGGGTATCTGAACTTTGCATTTCAAATACTATTTTAAATCTATGAAGCCTGAACTTTTGTCAAATGTCAAATTCGGATTGACACGAAATTTAAATGCCGAATCTTAGAACGATTTTAAATCCACACATACAATTATGTTATAAATTCTAGCTACAACTAGTATAACATTATTTTAATGAATATAATTTATTGTATTTCTCTATATAAACCAGTTATTTACAACGAACCGTTATAGCATTTACATAAATTATATTTTAGTGGTTTGTGTCATTATCCATGGGATGACGTCATGGCTCGATTTTTTTTCTTTAAAAACAAGCTAAGGGTATAAAGTTACTATTACTACTAAACGATTTTATTTATCTCGTGTATTATTTTTATTAATCAATATATATGATTAAATGGGAATTAATAATTATGATGAATAGAACAATTTAATGGTATATTAATTAAAGATTTTTTTATTCAAATTTCTTACTTTATATCCCCAATTTTTTCAAGACTGCATGGATAAACACCCGTTATATTTTATTAAAAGTTATCGCAGAGCGCTATATTAAAAATGTATGGTTTCCAACCAATCGAAGGCGCTATCATGTAAATAAGAATTCTTCATTTATATCATAATAGAATTACATTATTGGATGTGCAGAAATAAGTCGTTTTAATAGCATTACAACTTTTGATTGACAGGAAAATTCCAGAAGCAATTGTGAATGTCTTTTTAGTGACGAGGGTCACATGAGCTAAAAATAAAAATATATTTTTGGAACGATTTGAAAATGTTTAAATTTGGAATCAATTTATTTCATTAAGGTATGGTTACATAATCCGATCCTTAAGCATCACAATATGACTTTATACATATAAAAATAAAAGTGCATAGATCGAATTCCAATTAAAACTATACAACATGTTAAAGGTAATTTTGACGTGAATTACATACAACAAAGAATTATGCATAGGATTATATGATAGGCAGAAAATGGGTCACGTAACGAATTTTCAATGATGTCTATTGACATTGTTAAAATGTCATTTTAATGGGTTCGAATACTGATATATTTTTTCGTAATTATAAAAAAATATCCGTTTTGTTTTTTGTTATTTGCCTTTTCTTTCTTTCTTTATTTCTTTTTTCTTCTTTTTGTCATTTAGCGACGTATTAATATGGCGGGGAAAAATATTAATGGTATACCCTATCACATTATACTGATTTTTTTCACAATACTTATTTTGCCATTTTTTTTACTTTAAAAATCGTATTATAAAAAAAACATTGAATATAATTTGTTGCATCTTAAGTAAGTTTATAACGTGCACTTTTAAGATTTTGCCCTTGAGCGCTGTGCGGAGGTATGGAGGAAAAAATTCAAACCATGGCCATTGAATACATATTTATGTGTTTATGTGCAGTTGACTTAAATTCTTAGGGAAATAACTAGCTGATTGGATACACGCCCTAACAAAATGCTTCAAGACTTTGGATTTTGTCTTATGTAAGCTATTAACTATATATATTATAATTAAGATAAAAAAAAAACTATTTTGAATTGGCTTCCGAAAAAAATGAGGTAATAATATATTTCTTTGTAACGTTATTTTTTAATGCGTTGATTTTAATTAAAACATAATATCGTAAAAATCATAGTTATTAGATTAATCTTGTAAATTTCACGAGTATGTATTACATTTTAAAAATTTACATAAAATACATTTTAAAATTTGCTAATATTTTCAATCAAGGTGAATTTCGTTCTAAATCCATCCGATATAATTTCAGCGTTCAATTCCAGATTTCCATTTACCCAGTCTTATTGGAAACTTATTAAATATAAATTTTCAATTATAGCTTAGAGAAATCTTATAAGAGACGTATTATTGTTATCTTGGAACAACGAAACGAGCTACAATGATTGTTTCTTTGGAAAAACAATTTAAACTTTGAACCGGTTTTTTTACAAAAAAATTATGACGTAAATTTGTTTGAAAACATTATATAAAATTTTTTTCGTTTTCGTTTATAATAATTAAGTGTAGATATAACAAATTACTTTAGGGATAAATATAGTTGTTCAAATAAATTCCAAATTAAAAATGCACATGGATAAATAAAGACGATCGACCCGATTGGCGTAGTGGTTGTGGCAATGGTGTATTGCGCCGAAGGGTGTGGGTTCGGTCCCCACGAGAAGAAAATTATAATAAATCATTAATTTACAAAGAAAAGGGTTTTTATATGTATGTCTATCAATTATCTAGTTTCCATACAAGCTTAGTATGGGACTAAATGACGTTGTGTTAAATTTCCCTGAATATTTATTTATTTACATGCAGAAGTAAAAAAATCTTTTCATGTTTTTAAGTAATACAAACAATAGTGATGATCACTATATTTACCTTGTTAGAAAAAGAATATAATTGATTTTGATTCGCAATGACCCAATAAACCTTTGATCTGTTCAAATATCCCCGGAATGCTCAAATAGTTCGAAAAATATTTTTGCACTCAACTAACGAATGTTAAATTGATTTTTGCATAGTTTAAATTGTTAACAGGCTCCGTGATTTTGTAATATAAAATGGAAAAGTGATTATTTCTACACTAATACTATAAGGAGGAAAACTTTGTTTGTTTGTAATGAATAGTAAAATGTAGTAATATAATGCATGGATTTTATAAAACAACTTGATTTTTTCCTGACTCTCCCACGAAAGAAGTTATATGTAATCCTTACCAATAATATAAATGCGAAAGTAACTCTGTACGTCTGTCTCTTCTTCACGCCTAGCCCACTGAACCGATTTGGATGAAATTTTGTACAGAGATAGTTTGAAAACGAGAAGTAGTGATAGTTTTTCTCCTAGAAACCCGACAGGAACATGAAATACGCGGGTGAAACTGCGGGACACAGCTAGTTTTCATTATATAAAATTTCAATTATAATTTTTAATACGTACTTAAGAAATAATATTTTTGATGTGTTATTATAATCGACCCTGCACACGCTGTAATCAGGAAAGTGTCCAAGCACGTGCCGGCTAACCAGATTACGCAGTGGTGAAAGTTGCCCAGAAGGTCACAGGTTACAATCCAGTATTTACTAAGTAAAAGTATTGTTTCTTAGATGTTATGTTAATGTTTGTTTTGAAAAATTAACACGTTGCTAAGTGTAATATAAATAAATAAATTGTGCGCGATTTTTCAAAATTCTATTTAATAACCATGTAAGCTATTTTCATATAATCGAAATAAAGATATAAAAAATAGCTGTCACTTTTTGTAAACATTATTTTGAATTTTGAATATTAAAAAAAAATGCGTTGTCAAACAATGATGTCAAATATATATGTTAATATATGTTTCGTATAACTGAATATATGTTTCATTTCAATACGATGATTCTCGTAAATATCAACTAAGAATAAGTAACGAATTCAAAAGTACGTAGTACAACAGTTAATGTATAGGTTTACGGGTCACGTTTATATTCAATACAATGAATTAACCGTGGAGACTGACCTCAAAACATACAAATAAAAACTTATTTTCATAAACAGATACACGTAATCACTCACACACCCACACTTATGTGTAATTACGTATGAATTTTCCATAAAAATAGGGTATAAATCATCGACTTATAACATAGAGATGTTAATAAAAAATCAATCAACATTCTTAAAGTATTAATAATTTTATATGTGTAAAATAAGTTCCCTGTTTAAATTAAATTACCACATAAAATTATTCAATCCAATCATATCGCAACAATAAAATATCAAAACTTTTAATCACTTTATAGACACTGGCAGCCATAAATTATTCGCACAATAAAAAACACAAACTGTCTCGAACTGTCAAAAACTGGTGGGAAATTTTGACACTTTACTTTTTTAATACGCGTCAGGCGAGGGCAAAAGATCGCGGCATACTGCCGAGCGATCGCTTGTGTCGTACAGACCGGACCAAACAGCCTACTTTTCAAACAAGCTTTTCAATGAAAAATGTTTACAATATAGGTACAACACAAACTCTTTCCATCGCTTATAAAGTTACACAATATACACGTTTTGTTCAAACTCAAACAACAATCGTAGTTATAAAAACACAACATATTATCTTTTATGCAATCGCGCAATATTTTTATTTTGAAATGGGCATACGTTTAAAATAAAAACAATTTAATGTTTTTGTCTATAAACTCTAAAGCCTTTGTGTTTTTTTTTGCATTTATTTACAAAAAAATAAAGGTTTTGTAGTTACATCCTACTAATATTATAGATGCGCAAGTTCGTTAGGTATGTATATGTATATTTGTTACTGTTTCACGCAAAAACTACTGAACCGATTGTGATGAAACTTTGTATGCATTTAGATAAGGGTTCAGAATAACATATTTATGCTACTTTTAACCACGGGATCAGATGTTACGCGGGTAAAACCCCGGAGCGCGTCTAGTCATTATCAAAATCACTACAAAAGTGCCTCTTTTGATGAAACTGTACCCTTGGAAAAGTTATAAATCGGTTTAGTAGTGAGCTTAACTGGAACTATGAAACAAAGTTGTTCTGTATAATATTAGGGTAAACAATTTCGCCTAAGCGTCCGTCGAGGTTATTTATTTAGCGATTCAGCATTAATTAGATTAATGTGTAAATATTTTTAAGCTGTGGCTTAATTCACGTAATATCTTCAGGTTAATTTAGGAACATTTAGGCTTTACGTAAGCTAAGACAATCGATAAATCATTTTGTATTCATTAATCTTTGTCATATTGTGTTTCTCTATACTAATATTATAAAGAGGAAAGATTTGTTTGTTTTTGTATTGAATAGGCTTCGAAACAACAGGACCGATTTGGATGAAATTTTGTACAGGGATTCTTTGAAACCCCGGGAATGACGTAGGATAGTTTTACGGGAAAGGGATATATACGCGAATGACACCGAAGCTATAAGAATTGTAATAAATAACGATTACTCTAATCGAGATTGTAAAAGTAATGAAATGGTTTTCAATAAAAATAAGTTGTTGCACTTTTGGAGATTTAAGATAAGATTTTTGTACAAATTAATCAAACACTTTTTTTATTTAAATGTCGTCACATTTTTACGTGGGAAGAATATCTCTAAAAGGTACATAACTTATCCGATGACAGCTTAAATTATAAACTTTACAAACAATCATTATGATGCAGGTACAAATGTAACATAACTTTAAAGTTCAATCCAAATCTGTTTAGTATTTTTTGCGTGACAAAGCAACAAGCCTCACAGACATTTATAATATTAATGGGAATCTAATATGGCAGTAATTAGCTGTTTTGTATATTCGACCATTCCTAGTAACCGATCGCAAACATTAGTACTAATGATTTAACATCGATCCCTTATATCAGCTATTAGGCCCACAATTACAGCCATTTGCATAACATTGCACATTATTGTATCGGTTATGTACACTTTCTGTCTCACTCTAGTGAGTGAGAGTAAATGAGATGGAGATATGTAACGGTGTGAAATGAAATAGGTCGTGTAAAATACGACAGACGTGTCAAAAGTATGAGTATTTTATTTTTTCAGTGATATCCTTCCTCCTGACATACCTCGACCTACACATTTTCAGAGCCTTCTATCCTTAATCCCTTCTCCTCTTATAAAAGTTCTATCAAGTTTCCTTCATTTTAATAACCTGAAATACATTTTTTTTTTTATTTTGGGGGAGCATTAATTTATAAAGAGATTACGTGTCACTTTTGTAACTATTTTGTGTACGATAGCGTTAAAATCATACAGTTTTCACAAGATTTTTGACGCTTGAAAAAAAGCCTCAGGGCTGTGACAAATTCTGTACAGAATGTACGGGAAGTAAAAATCATAGCTTTTGATAGAGTGAGTGTTTATGTTTGGCATTATAAGAAATAAACATAATTTCGAGTAAGAAAACATTTGAAATGCTATATATTACAATACATATACATACTCTGAAATTTTACACAAACAGATTTTCGTCACCCTTGAAAGACGTGTCCCAAAACACGAACGAAAAATGATGACATTTATCGAAGGAGATCTGGGACGCTGTCTGTGATAGTTTCGTGCAACGACTGTATGTATTCTTTAGACTGTATAGTACCGAATTAATGTCGATCCCTAATAACAGCCATTACTCCCACAATTACCATTTGCATAACATTATTACACATTACTGTATCAGTTACGTAAACTCTCCGTCTCTCTCTAATGGGTGAGAGTGAAGGAGATGGAGATATTTATTACGTGCATGTGATGTCAGACGTGATGCAAATAAAAACAGAATTATGGTTTGAAGTTACTCCATACATGAGACAATTTGATTAATTTCTAGAGTTACTGCCTTTTGGAAATACATATTTTAAACCAGCTGATACGCGCGGTTTCACCATCATAGCAGGTTTAAATTATAACCTATAAAATATAGCCTAGGTTACTCGTGGATAATGTAGGTTTAGAATGGTGAAAAAATTTTTAGAATTGGTCGAACAGATTTTGAGCCTATTCATGACAAAGAAACAAAAAAACAAAGTTTTTTTTAAACGGAACCACGATGAATAAATAAATACTAAACTTACCTACTAATCATACTTAATTGTTCTCAATTTAAAAAACAAAATTTAAAAATTAAAAAAAACATGCTATTTGAGAAAGCAGTCAGAATGAATACTACCAATAAATTTGAAAGGATGTGTGGATGTTTGTGCATCAATCACTTCGCAACTACTAGACAGATTTTAATGAAATTTCTTACACAGATAGGCTTTTTACTGAATTAGCTAAGAGTGATTGAAAAAAAGGATAATTGTGATAGGGTACTTATTATCCAATTTTAATGCGAGAGAAACCACAGGCAGACTCTAGTACAGAAATAAAAATGTTAATACACTCGAGTATGCAAATCGGCCGCATTCAACTTTTACGTCAAAACAGAATTTAAATTGTAAAATTTTCTACTTTCATTCATGATTGCGACGTTACAGAGTACCAGACAATTTTATACGAAAACTCATACAAATAACTTTTTAAATCAGTTTGTAATAGTTCATTGCAAAGTTACATTTGAGTTTGCATTGGTCAGACGCAATTCTATTTTTTAGATGTAAAGTAGGAGTAAGTGTATACATAGTAGTTACAGCCAAGTTTGTTGGGTTGCAACCTTTGTCCCGCGGCCGCCATTTTAGAAAGAAAAAAAGTATTATTTGTTATGTTTTACTATCTGTGCCCCGCGGTTTTTCCCGTTCTACGGTTACGTACGTCATAACATCTACCTGAATGGCAAAGCCCCATCGGTCCAGCGGTTTGGGCTGTGCGTTCATAGATCATACTATAAGATAAAACATACTATAAGACCTATAAAATCTAACCAAAATGACCTATAAAAACTATCGAAATATTTTTTTTCAGTCAGTCAGTTACTTTTGAATTTTATATCCATAGATTTAAAAAAGTTTTTTGAAAAAAATAGCCAAGTCAAAGTTTATTGCAAATTGTCGAATCCAAAAAATGTAACATTTCAGTAGACTAATATGCTTACATATGTACATATTTTAGTTTCGTCTAGTATCGATAAAAACTCTAGTCTTATATGACTAAAATATTTCGATAGTTTTTATAGGTCAAAGATATCTTGATATCTTTGCTTATCTGTGGTTTAAAAAGTTTGAAGTATTTACGACTTGTTTTACGAGATTCTATGTACACTCAATTTGTATGAATAGAATAGAATAGAAAATATTTCTATTTATGTAAACTTTTCACAAAGTACTTATGAATAAAGTACACAATATATTTTCTTGTGATTTTCCGTTAAATTATTAAATCATTTATATTTATCACGTATGTATGGTTTCATAAACTAATCTGTAAACCAACGATTAAAGATAAATAAAAATAATAATCTTGATTTTATGATCATTCTACTTTGTGGTCATTTACGTTTTATCTTATAGTACTATGAATTATTTTATAGTAAAAACCGGCGAAGTGCGGGTCGGATTCAGGCATGAAGGGTTCCTTACTTGAATTTTTTATTTTTAGTATATAATGCTGTTATAGCGGCAACGGAAATACTCAATTTGTGAAAATTTCAGCTTATTAGGTATCATGGTTTATGAGATACAGTATGGTGATAGACATACATACGGCGGCTTAGTAATAGTGTCTCGTTTTTACCTTTTACGTACGGTACCCTAAAAATAATATGCGTTGTGATGAAAGACAATGAATTATTGTTTATTTTTATTGTCCATTCACTATTGTATCTATTATTGTTTAAAAAAATAAACACACGTGTTTCATTATATTGGTGATAATCTATACATCTGGATTATTATTTTAAGAAGATAGTAATATAATAAATACTCTGAGACATTTAACACAACGTCATCTAGTCCCAAGCTAAGCGAAGCTTGTACTATGGAAACTAGATAACTGATAGACATACTTAAATATACTTTTTTAATACATACTATAGATAAATTAACACCCAGACTGAAAAAAATTACAATTTATATACAATAATTTTCTACTCGCAGGGATCGAACCCACACCCTGCAGCGCAAAAGACGATTGATGTGTCCACTGCGCCAATCGGGTCGTCGTCATAGATTCGACTGGCATACCGGGCGGATTTGAAAAATGACTGGACAATTTTAAGAATTTCCAAAGTTTGTTCAATAGCTAAGCCCTAGTCTCGTTAAATATAAAAAGTTTTTTAATCAATCAGTATGAACCTTTAACAGACAACGAAGAAAATTAATGCCATTTTTAGTTTTATAAATTTATCAAATCATGTTTTTTTCCCTCTGTCTTAACAATAGCGTATTAGTGTATAAATATTGCGATTTTTTCAAATAATTAAGTTTCTTTTTGTTTTTAGGAAAGATGGTTCTATAGCCATAAGGTCGCCTATTATACTTAAATTCTACATTTATGTTGTAATTATTTCTTGTGGTTGTTACAATAAATTATATTTTCATTTCATTTCATTTCAATATTTTCCCTATACTTAGGTGATTGTATTAAGGATATTTGGATGAAGGAATTATACAGGCCGATAAACATAACGATAAAATTACATACTATAAGAAGTGTTATTATTATATCTATTTGGTAATCGGTATTCGGCGTATTTTGCATCCTTTTCACTATTGGTTTTCGGCCGAATATATTCGGTTCGAGTATTTAAATTTTCTTAAATTACAAAAAAGTTCCAAGATTTGATGTTAGAACTTGTATACGCGACAAAAAAAAATAGCAATCTAAATAATCAATGGATAACCCACGGCTGAAAAGAGACAGAAAAAAAATCACGCCGCAAATGCTGCACGAATTTTGATAGGCTTTTGAATACAATACTAGCTGGATTAGGTGAAAGAATGACTTTATCTACAGACCCCGAATAAAACGCGAGCGAAGCTGCGAGCGGAATCTAGTAAATTACGGACCGTCTATTAATCACGTGGCCTGGGGGATGGGGGGGTATATTACGTGTATTTATTTTTCCAGATCGACGTTACGCGTACAATACACTTTTCTTGTTCGCGTCAACGTTATAGCAAGAATAAAATAAGTTAACCTGAACCTGTATTTTATGAATATTTTCAAGTAGTTAAAATATATTGTACTAAAAAGTAAAAACACATGTGACATAGGAAAGGGGGGGTTAGTCTTAAACCTCACCATGTACCACCAAGGGGGAGGCGGTTAAAAAAATAAACCTCACGTGATAAATGGTCGGCCTTATAAATAGTAATACTAAAAATATTAAAACATTTATTTCATACAAACTACTTATGTACTTACTCATGCGAAGTTAACGTTAGCTCTTGTATATTTCGCGAAGCATAGCTAACTTACCTACGAAATTATGTATTTTGAATTTAGTAGTTTTAATTTCGCATTTTGTTATATTTTTCCAATCTTTAAATTAATTGTGTTCATTTAACGTGCAAATTATGATATTATAAATTAAATTATAAATTATTATATTATAACAAAAATAACATATATATAGAGATTCATTAAAATAATGTATTTTAATACTAGCTGTTCCGCTCGGCTTCGCTCCCGTAGCATAATGTTATAATTTATTTGTAGTGATTTACTTGTTATGTAAATTTATTTGTTACAACAATACAGGATATAAATTAGCAATCTACGATTTTTTTTGTTTGTTTGTTTGGATGCGCTAATCTTCAAAACAACCGGATGGAATTGGAAAATTCTTTGAGTTTGATACACAAGTTCATGAGTATAGAGTATAGACAATCTTAATAATATTTTAAATGTAAAAGTTTGTGAACATAGACGGATCTATGTTTGTTACTCTTTCAAGAAAAACTAATGAACGATTTTTGATGAAACTTGGTGTACATATAGGTAGGGATCCAGAATAATGTATCTTACTTTTATTCACTCACGGTATAAGAAGTTACACGGGTGAAACTAGTATAATTTAAAAAGCGGGGAAATCTGCGCGTTACGGCTAGTTTAAAACTAATTTGCATTAAAATAACAACAGTAAATTCCAAAATGTTTTTAAATACAGGGTGTTTCAAAAGTACAATTTGTCGCAAATATTTTCAAATAAGCGATGCATGACGCCGCATGATTTTAATTAATTTAAAAAATGTGGGCGAGTTCATTTAAAACAAATTAACAGTACCCGAGTATGAAACAAATTCACATATTTTGAAAAGGTCTGAAAACCTCAGCGAAAAGTAGTACCAAAATATTTCATTTTTAGAGATCCCTACCAAAAAGGTAAAACCGGGACCCTATTAGCTTTAGTATGTCTGTATAAATCGTGATAGGTACAAGGCTGAATTTATGCTTATTAATTTTCAATAATTATGTTATGAATATTCATTGCTGCTAAAATCAAATACTAAGAATTATAAAAATTAAGGTGGTACGGAACTTTCGTATACGATTTCGACTCGCACTTAATATTTTAGTGTACGAAACTTCACTCATACGAATTACTTTTTAAGTTTTAATTTCGACAGGTTGAAGCCGGCTTTTCTCGACGACTTTTTAGGGTTCAGAAACGGGAAATGGAAATTAACGGGATTTTGCGGGATCATTTAGACGTTATATTTATGAACATCCAGTGCTTTCTTTATTATTGTCTAAATATCTCAAACGTGCTTATGATAAAAAATTGTATTGAAAAAAATAGATACAACCTTAAACAGCTCTATAACGCTTAAACTTTTAATTTTTAACTTACAATATTACTAGCTGAGCGCGCGGTTCACCCGCGTATATCTCCCGCTCCATGAAATTAAAACTATCCCATGTTCTCTCAGGTTTCAAATAATATCTGTGGCTTAGGCGTGAAGAAAGGACACACATACAGCCAGAGTTACTTTCGCATTTATAATATTAGTGAGGAAGGATAAATGCGAAGCGTGTGTGAGGATGTATATATGTTTTTTATTACTCTTTCACGCAAAATTACTGAACCGATTGTGATGAAACTTGGCATACATATAGGTAAGGATGCAAAATAACACAGGCTACTTTTAACCCCAGAATACCCACAATCAGAAGTTACGCGAGTGAAACCTTGACTAATTAAATAACTATAGTAACAACACTAATACTATAAAGAGGAAAACGTTGTTTGTTTGTTTATATACACCCTTAGAAAGCTACATTTTCCACGAATAACATAGGCTATATAATATTTTACTACGGGAGCAAAACCGAGCGGAACATAATTGATATAATTGTAAAAAAAGTCCACTTTCTTTTGGAAAAATATTTTTTTGTTTGTAATGAGTAGGCTGCGAATCTACAGGACCAATTTGGATGCAATTTTGTACACAGATTCTTTGAAACCCCAGGAATGACATAGGATAGTTTTTATCCCGAAAACCCCACGGGAACGGAATATATACGCGGGAAAACGTCGGAGCTCAGCTAGTCATTAATATAATCCTCAACTCTCTGTTTGAAAAATCCCTTTGACCCCAGTTAAAAATTAAAGAGACCTTTTTTAGCATCCATTACTCCGGCGTATAAGTAATGCTTAAATCCTAAATAAATAAAAATAACCCTTTTATAACTGGTTCCGGTGATACGATTGTTTTTAGCGTAAAATATTTACGTAAAGTAAAAAAAGCTTGACCTTTTCATATTGTTAATTAAGGCGAGATTTCGTACATTGTCCAAATATTGTTAAAAATTATTAAATGACTGAGGAAAATTATGCTCATTACAATAACCATCATAGCATCAGCTTACGGCCGTTTTCAATATTCTATCCCCTGTTTTGCTTACTAAAGTCAGACAAATCTATCTATTTGCACTTACTTTGATTTCAATATCCTAACGACGGATACGTTTGCTATGACTTTTGTCTATCTATTGTCATATAATATGACATAACAATCTATCCATAATCTTTGATACATTATTGAAAATGGCCGTTAAAAAATGTCGGGACCTGGCTATTACTCTTGTATAATTTGATAGATATTTTATTTAATTTTAATCAATTTTAGTGTAAAAATTTCATGAGACTGTTGAAATTTTATGTACTTACCTGTAATTGACATGCAAATGAATTAATAATGTAACATGTATTATTTTATTATATATAATTGTAATGCTGTTTGTGTATCGAATGAAGTAAATAAATAAATAAATAGATTACTCTCATGTATAGAGTGTTCTCACTTATCCAGAATTGACTGTATTTATTTTATTTTCACTACAAACCGTAGTACCACTTTCATAGAAAGAGATAGTCATCAATACCCAATTCCTATAAAATTAAAACGGTTCGTTTTACTCACGGACAGGCGTAAGTCTGAAGTGTATCTATAACGTTGATTCCGATAGGTTAATTAAAACCGCTCGTTAATAAACCATTCGTATTTATTGTACTATATATAACGTTCCGTCGTTTACAAAGACTGGGCCTAAAACTTGTATAAGCACTAACCTGGTACTTCTTGATTGATTCCATTTGCTCCTTAGTGACGTCATGAGCTGGTGGCCTGGGGGGCGCATCCCGGGGCACCTCCCGGGGGGGGACCGCTGGTGCTATGCCTTTGGTCGTGCCGTTTAACTGCTGTGGGGGGAAATAAATAAAATGTACA
Organism: Phoebis sennae; assembly: GCA_001586405.1. Taxonomy (NCBI): domain Eukaryota; kingdom Metazoa; phylum Arthropoda; class Insecta; order Lepidoptera; family Pieridae; genus Phoebis; species Phoebis sennae. The sequence continues at coordinate 52,578 of LQNK01000676.1, read as the reverse complement.
CTGAAGACTTCTTAGAATTTTAAACAGTGACAGGGCTGCCATTAATTGAAAAAAAAAATACATGCTATAATTTCATCCTTTAGTACTAAATCTTTTTTAAATTAATAAGATGCGCGAATCCACATTAATTTGGAACCGAATGTTTAATTTTACACTATTTTATTTCAATCCATTGTTAGAGGAGATAAGTAGCAAAAGATAAACTGATAGACACTTGTATGCGCAAATCTAGGTAAACTTTTCCTTATCCTTTTAAATCCTTACTTATATTATAAATATGAAAGTAACTCTATGTATCTATAATTATGTCCCATCATCACATTTTTACTGCCCTTGTATCAAAACCTTCTAGTCAAGAGTGGGAGCCGAGCATTGCACGATTGAGAAATGCGCCGGTGTAATTACCACCCCCAGCAAGAGATCAGCGTGAAGCTATATTGCTTGGAGGCCTGAATACCCATCCCCTTCTTCTACCATCCTATTCTACTCCTCTCACAATTTCCCATCATTATCCTCCTTATCCCTTTCTTTCAGCCAGCAAGGCAAAGGCGACTCTTTGTTGTTGTGGGTGTTCTTGGGCTGCGGTAAGTCACTTAACATCAGGTGAACCGCATGCTCCGCTTGCCTTCTCTACTATATAAAAATATATTTTGAACCAATAGGTCCTTTTGTAAGGCCACTATAGAGTTATAACAATACTATTGTTGGATTTTATTCATCAGATGACAGACATGCTAATTTCCTTTCATAAATAATGGACATTCATAAACAATAATGGAGAGATTGATCTTACAAACTATATATTTTACAAAAAACAATCAATAAAAGTATTTAACCCCAAACAGTAGCCCATTTTAAGTACTTACTCCTTAAAACAAGACTATAAAATAAAATGCATTCTTGACTAAAATATCATGCAATTAAAATATATCCCCTGTGTCAATATATTTGTCAATGAATCGAGCATTCTCATGTTCTCATGCTATACCCATATATTTGAAACCCATATTAAATGCCCTTTGGTTAAATAATCCCAATAAAATTTTCAAGAGTAAGATTAATTAAAAAATAATTTGCGAGTGATAGCAATCCTTGGTATTAAAAATGTATCCCATAGCTGGTAAAACTTACATTAACATCTTATAGATGGCGCTAGTGATCGTAGCGCCATTTTCCTAGCACTTATTGTAGACTGTATTAATAGTTGAAACGCAAAGCAGGACTTGGCCCTTTGCTACAAAGCAAAAAAAGGATAATGTTTGACATTTCGGTTATTTGCATTTGTTGAATTTGTATCAAATTTCAATTGTTACAAGTCACATACCAGTAGCCTTCTTTTTAACTCTTAAATGAAACGTAAAAGAAATTGTTAAAAAAGATAGTTCGCTGAACAACATAGGCGTAAGTCATGCTATGCGATGTTTTTTCTATCGTTATTAAAATATAGTCTAGAAAGCAAGCCCACATGGAAACTATTTAAAAACAAACTTTCGAAGTTTCAGTTGACGCCCTGTGAACATAATATACAAAAGATATACATATACACAGATAGAAAGAGCGTTCGTGCAAGAAGTGTGTATGATGATGTAAATATGATTAAAACGAATGATTAGCGTTAAATTACAACAATTATTTATTATTTATTAGAGTGATAAAAACTTGGTTGATTTTACAAGACTATCACAAAACATGACACCAATTTTTTACTTTATTTAATGAGAAGTATGTTTCAGGCCAAGTTCAAACCAACTTTTTATAAAATGTTATTACAATCGTCTCAGCAGTTTCACTGTTAAAGACTAACAGACAGACAACACATTATAAGGTACATAATTTGTTATAGTATTCCAATAAAAAAACTCTTATTCTTAATTAGAATATTAAGATAATATTTTCACGTATTATAGGGATCATCTTTTAAATTTTTCCCTGTAATAAGATGCAAAATTATAAATTGATAATTATCACTTTTATGTTTATACAGATTAATGATATCCCATTGTGTTAGTTTCTACTACAATTATGCGCATGCATATTTACGTAATTCAGAGAAATTCTAGTCGAAAGTTAATTAATTCGAAATCAAAAAGCGTATCTTTCTTTTACATTATTATTTACATGTCACTGTTACTCTTGTAAGTAAAATTGCAAATTACGGCCTTAATTTAGCAGTAATATGTTTTTACGAACGCCTTTTAAAATAGAGATTAAGTTTTTTATATTTTAAAATTAATAGTAAAGTATGTTAAATATTTTTTAACAAAAATATTAAACATATTTTTATTGGTTTCAATAAACCCTCTAAGTTTTCTTATTTAATTACAAATACGCTTTAAGATTTCTTTAATCCAAAACTTTGGAATGAAGCTATATTAGTCCAAAATCCCTAGTATCTAGAACTTTATTTCCTGAACGAAATAGCCAAAAACAAATTAAATCACTTATTAACCATACTTTTTATCGTATAAACATTGGGTATTTCGATAATACAAGAAAAATGAAGGTTAAACTATACCAAATTACTATACCATAGTTATAGATAGTACCATCAACGCCGACGCGCCCCACCAATTTTTTAATTTTGAAATATCTTACTAGGATCGCAATAGTTTGTCCTGATTGGCCAATTTATTTTAGTGTGCTTGCACACATGGGTAATGAGTGTGCCTATAAACTTCACACACACGGAAGCTTGCATGTACTGTCAACGATTGCGAAAAATAGTGGGGCGGGTCTTCGTGGATCAATATATCTATACTAGTCCCATGATAACCAAATAACCCATGGTCCATCACCAATGAATATGAGTGCAGTGCGTTACCTGGAACACCACGCTCTTTCTATCCACCGTCCCGGGGTATTTGGGCGTGGTTTTCACGATCTGCACAAAGCTATCGGGCACATCAACCGCCACTTCTCTTCCCAACAACACCGGGGTTGTGTCAAAGCCCGGAGGCAGCTTGTATGACGCATACACCGCCTCCCGGATCAACACAGAATCCGTCCGCGTGGAATAGGTCACGCCTTCTCTGCAATCTAGTAAAGAGTCATCGCCATTTGAAATGAGTAGCTGTATCTTATGGTCGCTTAAGTTGTGCGTCACGTTGGACGTCACCGATTGGCTGTCGGATAGCATATCGCATTTGGTTGTTTCTGAGGAACCCTTGCTTTTCTTGCTGCCGAAGCTGACGGAGTCGGAACTCTGTGGTAGGGAGAGGAGTTCTATCGTGCTGTTGTTTTTGAAGCTTCCAGAGCCGTCTGAACTAGGGCCGGAGATGTTGATGCTTTGTAGGACGCTCTGTTTGCTCGCGTAGGAGGTGCCTGAGCCCCCTGAGGAGAGGAGGGGTTCCTCGTCGCGGGTGCGGGCGCGTACCTGCGGGGGCCGGGGCGGAGGGTAGCGGGGAGGCGTTTTGTTCCGCGCGATGAAACTGTCCGGTACGTCCACCGCCATCTCGCGGTGAGGTCCTGGAATTAAATGCGGTTGGTTAGTTTATGTTAGTGTAAATTGTAGGTAAGACAGACGTTTAATCGAAAAAGATGCTTTTAAAACATTTGTGTAAAAAAAATAAACAAATTTAGATCGGTTGTCGAACGTAGGCTGATTGGGAAAGTTTATTACAATAAAAAATATTATATTGAGGATACTGCGGCTTGGGAATGAATTGTTTTGGGTCAAATTGTAACTGTGTTGTGTTCAAAAGTGATTGTAAATGATCCTAATATTGATTTTTATATTTATTTTTTGTTTTTATAAGTATTATTAATAACAGTCTAAATTATCTAACATTGTGTTAATACTTCGTCAATTCATGTTAGATTTATAATAATCTTAAATCTCCTTAAGACCCGAAAATTTTCAACCATTAAATTGAAAAAAAAACAACAAAAGAGTATTCTAAATACCCAACTAGTACTAATATACATATACTTCATATAAAAAACTTCGCATATTTCCACGCTCAGTAAAGAAAACACCACATTATTTTCTGGACTCTCAGTTTAATTAAAACCCATCCTTTTATTACACAAAAAATAAGCATTGAGTGCTACATTCAAGGCTGTATTCAGAATTAAGAGACCTAAATAATTAGTAACGTCACAATACTGTTCCTATTTTTTGCTTAACTTGAAGGTCGTCTGAACCACGACGACTATTTATCAAATTGTTTCACGGTACTTTACGTAAGCAAATAATAAAGTAAAACCGCGTCTTTCGCAATTTTTAATTGTTTGACGTTACAGCGTTTGATTTGGGTTTTGTGTATTTTAAAGATGAGAAATTATTCCTTTTTTCTTTCTTTATAATCCACGACACTCCTACTTAGGGACATCTTAAACAATTGTGCCCTGTCCCCTGAACTAGGTGGTACCCTGTGTCTCAGGGAACAGAGCCTCCCCTTATATTAGGTACAATTGATAAAAATAAACAATATTGCTTTTAATATGGGCATTGTCTGTGTATGTGAGTGTGTGTGTGTGTGCGTGCGTGTGTGTGTGTGTGTGTGTGTGTGTGTGTGTGTGGGGATGTGAATCAATTCTTATACAATAAAAGTTAACAGACGGTTTTCTGGTCATCTATGGCACGCGTGCCATTGGTGCCCTGCTATAGGATACTCACCGGTGTCTGAGAGCGAGAGCATAGTGAGCATGTCTGGCGCGTCATCCGGTGGGCGCTTCTCCTCGTCCGCGCCGACCACCACGATGCTGGACCCCGACCGGCGCCGCGGTCTGGAATAGTACAGTCAACTATTAGATAATAATAATATATTGTAACACGACGATCCTTCATAATGACATTTGGGCAGTCTGTCATTTTTAATCTGTCTAGTTTGACGTTTAACGTCAGGGAGTCGGCCGGCAAAACTGGTACGCGTGAATTACGCTCAGACGCTCAAATGTATTAAATTAAGTATAAATCTGAAGACCTACAATAAAAGTGCATTATTATCTTTAAAAGTGGTTTTCCTACACAACTCAATCGAACCAAAACAGTAGCATTAGTGTAAAACGAAACATTAATACCTACAATATTCATTTTTCTCTAATTTCGTTACCTTTTTTATTTGTCTGCCGTATATTTTATATTGTTTTGTGTAATGATTGGGAAGAAACTGACCTCCGTGTTACAGTTTAAACTAGTTCGGAGGTCAGGGTCTAAACATGTACTGTAAAATATGTATGGTATGCAATTAAACAATTTTATTTATTATTTTTATTAATTTATTTATTTTTCTTATCAAACAAATAACACAAACATTATACATTGTCTTACAAAATAACACTGGTAAGTGGCCGATCTAAGCAGAGTTCCGAAGAACTCGCTTGAAGATATACTCGATTGGAGAAATGGATAACGCAGGTTCTTGTGCCCGGGTTCAAACCCGAGGATAACGATTGATAACTCGATTGTTGTGGTATATAATATTTTTATATATAATCTTATTTTTTTTTTATTATTATTTTTGTTATATAATCTATGGCGTCCGAGTGGGAGTTTGGATAATGTGAGCCTTATAATATTCAAATATACTTAATAATTGTCGAGTTTCCATAGTACAGACTTTAAAAGACATTTTAACAATGCTAAAATTGTAGTAACTAATTTGGTTTTCTTGCCGGTTCTTTTCTATAACAACCGTCCCAACCGGAGGCACTTAATTAAAAAATAGAGGACTTTTAAAACGCCTAAAAATTTACATTGACTTGATCATTTAATATTATACGCCATTAACTCCTTAAGTAATTCCTTAATACAAGAAGAACCTTTAAAACATTCATAGGCCCAAGGACCACAGTTATAATAATAAAACAAACCCAAGGACCCTAGAGCAAGGTTAGTAACAGACGCGGCAGTGCGTAGCGTTACGTCACGGTGCGCGCACATTTTACGTAACGGCATAACTCTACATTCTTATATATTGTGATATATATTTTCTTATGTATTGTGTCATTGGATAGGATTTAGCTGGTTATTAAAAGGTTGGTAGGATTTAGGTTAGTTCATTAGACTACCATTCTGTATGATGGTAATCTAAAATTTTATAAGAATTTGAAATCGATTCTTGAAATTTTACTGCATATTATATTTACTATAAACTGACCCGGCAAACATCATGCCGCCTTCACAGAATGTAGCATATTTAACAGGTACGAACTATGTTCAATATTTGTAACGAAAAAACAATTTAAAGTTTTATTTACTATTTTCTTTACAATGTCCATATTTTCACGTTTTAACCTTCCCTGAACTTCCAATACATACATTTCAAGATCAAAATTAGCCAAATCCGTGCAGTTTTCAAGTTTTAGGGAGATAAACGAACAGCAATTGATCTTCACATATATAAGATGAAAATGTTCCTTGAATATAATACCGAATAAAATGTATAGTTTCGTTCTATTTATTTAAAAATCTGTTTCAAATAGATGACATGTATTGGCAAATAATTATCAATTTTTTAATTTATTATTTACCATCCACGTTAACAATTACGTTACTTTACGTTTATCCAATTTCCTTAACAACATTATAAAATCAAAATTACAGTGAATCTCATCAAGACTGTCGCATAAATGAAATACAAAGATTACACTGACATCTCTTTTATACCGACAATAAACCTCTAGGAGTTATACGTTCCTCTACTTTTTACTTTATACCCATTTCATTTTATGTTTAAGAAATGAAATGAAAGTGACATTAAATGAATGGAATGGAATGAAAATGAAAATGAAATGAAATGAATGGAACGAAAATATTATTTATTGATTGCACACACCGTTAGGATAATTAGTGATGACATATTTTTTTTACTTTATATCCATTTTATTTTATGAAAATTAAATTGAATGAAATGAAAATATTAGAATATTTAATGATAACATAAGTTTATCAATGTATGTAAAATAGGCAGGCTTATGGGTACAGAGCCATCTCTTCCAGGTAACCGATATTTTAGAAAAACAAAATTAAGAGAAAACTTAATGGTCGAGTTATTTAAAAAATAATGCTAAAGTACAAATTAACGCTTCGAAAGATCAAAAAATGATTTATCAACTTTTCATTATTGAAACATTAAATAATTAAATAACCTATACCAAACGAAATAATTTAAATTTTGATTTAGTGAAGGGTTGGTTTTTGGACAAAACCCATTTTTTTTAAAGGTCAGTGCACAAAACCCTTATATTATGTGTTACAAAAATATATGTAACCTAAAATAACCCTTATATAAATAGTTGTGAACAAAAGGGTATCTAAGTACCAATTTCTTCGGTTATTTAACGTATATACAATATACATACTTAAAAAATCTTTCTTAGTTATATTGGTTAGGGATAATTTGTAATGTAATTGCAATCAATATTAAAGCTTACCAAGGTCAAAGCAAAAAAAAAATAATTGAATTAAAAATTATGAAACTCCTCTAAAATAAACACTTATGTTAACCATTTTTTCACAAAATAAACGATTAGTATCCAAAGAAAATTCACTAAATACTTAATGTACAAAGACAAAAAATGCTGTAACTCTTTTGACTACAACTCTAGACTCACATATTTTAAATTACAAACTCTAGAAAAGCGCCGTGTAATTGCAGATATGCTGACATTATACAAAATTGTCAATGGTCTCACAGTTGCACCGGATATCTCTCAAAAGACTCATCTTTTGACGTTAGCTGTACCCCGTGTTACTCCTAGGCACCCATTAACTAAAGTATTCACAAATAAAACATCCCGAACGAACGTTGGCAAATTTTCGCCAATTAATCGTATGATTACTAATTTCAACTCAATCCACGTTCATGCATGCACCGATATTTTTCATGACACCTTCAATTCATTTAGAAAAAATATTACTGATTGTATCAAATAGCGTAAGAAACAATTTAATTTCACATATATTTATATTTGTAACCTGGAAACATTTTTATCACTGTATATATTTTAAATTATAACTATACAATTTTATCCTAATTGACTAATTAATGTTAATTTATTTATACTCTTTTTAATGTATAAAATCTCAATTTTATTTTAAATGTAATCTATCAACATGTTTTTACCATTTTATCTCACGGAATATTTTTATGTATAAGTTAAAAGTATCAATAATAATGTTGTATATGCCTATAATTTGCATGCAAATCCACATGTGTATTAATAATTTTAAAGTTATACTTAATGTAATTTTGTCATGCAGTTGGTGTATCTTTCAAATAAATAAATAAATAAATGAATATTTTGTCTCAATGTTGGTGCTAATTACGGTCTTAAAACAGTAATATTTCCTGAAAAACAAAGTGAAAAGCTATTCATATCTGGAGCCAAACGAGGCGGATGATTGCGGCCTGACACCGCCTGGGCTTATAGTTATTGCTAGCCTACGAGAACAGAACAAAAACGCTAGTCACAAAATAATATAGAAGTCAATGTACATACAAAGCGCGCTCGAACGCACATATAGACACCGTACACAAACACGATATGTCGGAACACGTCGGGACAGTCTTAGCGCTAATGTCATTTTAATATGCAGTAAGTAAAAGTGATACACGTGTTTTAGTGTGTGTAAAGATAAATCGAAAATTGGTGGCGCGCGTCTACCAATTTTCCATTTACGGCCATTTTCAATATTCTATCTATCCCTTGTTTTGCTTAAAAGTCAGGCAAATCTATCTATTTGCACTTACTTTGATTTCAATATGCTGTCGACGGGTAGCCTTTGCTATGACTTTTGACAATCAAATGTCATTTAATCCGAGATTACAATCTATCCATAATCTTAGATACGATAAATCGAGAATTGGTGGGGCGCATCTACTAATTTTTGATTTTGGAAGGCGCGGGTGGGGGAAGTCTGATCCGATTGTCATTCGTGAATCGGCAGCGAAACAGTGAACAGTTTGAAAGTGAAGAAGTGAAAAGTTTTGAAAGTTTGAAGTGAAAAGTTTAATGTTTTAATCAAAATCTCTAAACGAAGGTAGAGTAGAATGATTTTTGTATAGTTTAGTGATCTGGGTGCAAATTGACTAAACAAATATAAAATAATTTAGATATGAAAACACAAATTTGAACTCTAGGAAGGTTTTAATAACGTGAAATATCCTGGCTTATATACTTCTTTCGGCTCGAAGTTGATAAACTAGGAAAATAAATTATGTTAATATATTATCGCGTTCGCTTATCCCTTGCGCCGCTCATTTTGATGCGAAGTATTCCAATTTCGTCGCATGTACGTAAAATAAAATCTTGGCTAGTGCGACCATGTTTTAACATAAAACATAGAATGTATTAATAATATAGGATTTTTTTCTAAAATAAATAACCAATAGAAATTTAAATAAATATATTATATCCTTTCCAAATTTTGCATTTTTTACTTTTGAGGGGTCGATTGTCAAAAAAAAATATCATTTTCATTATAGGAACCTTTTCATTCGATCAATATTGTAATCATAAAAAGATCAAGATAAATTTAATGTATTTAATGTTATTATATTCAAAATTGAATTCAATTTTAACCAAATTATTGCTTGTAGCAAATTGCAGAATATATGACCTTAGCTCCATAAAAAAGATTGCATAGTCATAAACTGTTTTATATCAACAAGTACTATCGTCCATCGTATTTATTTAATCGTGTATACAATTCACTTATATTTTCATCTTCCGAAGCGCCACATCGAGCAAGAGCGTGCTAAAATTTATTGAATGTCTCTTGCATCCATGCGTCATTAATTACTGTACGTGATGGAAATAGGAAGCCGCTAGTTGAAGATTTATGCACGTATTCGTGCGTTTTAAACTATGTAATAAAATGCATAATATGAAAGTCTTTTCCACTCGTCCTTATTAAAAAAATTGGTTCAAAATTGCAAATTATCAACATTTTACTTGTTTTAAAACGGTCGATTCGATTATCTGCTTATAGAATTAAGGTCTGGTGATGAGATGAAATACATAATCAAATAATATGACAAAATCTTTTCCACTCGTGTTTATTAAAAAAATTGGTTCAAAATTTCCAATTATTATCATTTTACTTGCTTTAAACAGGCATTAATTCGATTACATATACACGATATTAACATAATAGCAGCGATTTAAATGATATTAGAATTGAAATGAGGAATAAAAATTGTCACAAGTAAGTTTAATGATTTATAACTTTTTTATTTAACTTGCATAAATATTAATATTTGTTTTGAAATTCGCGATTTGTTCGTATGTTACAACTTACACTTTCGAAATCGAAACATCCGCAGTATTAGATAATATTACATAACGTTATACATCCGTTGACGATTTAAGAAGTTAAATAAATCTACAACGAATCCACAATACAGGTTTGTAAAGTACACATATAGTATTTATAGTTCTATTTTTTTTTCGTGTTTCTTATTACATTATCTAATTATATCCCCGCGTATATAGCCCGTTTCCGTGGGAATTCAGGAATTAAAAGTATTGTATGTCCTTCTCCTGGTCCTAAGCTATCCTCCCTACGAATTTTCTGCCGAATCGGTCCAGCAGTTCTCGAGTTATAAGTGTTGACAAACCTGTCTTTTGTACTCGCGATAAAACAAACACAAGATTATACTAAACATGTCTTTGTTTAAAATATATAAATAAAAGACCGGTAAGAACAGTAATATTAGACAAGTAGACAAATAAACATGACATCTTTCAAATTTCCTTCCGATCATCGTATAATTATACTAACCACATTACTCCTAGCATAATATAATATCGTACCGTCAAAAATGTTTACCCAAAAATGTTGGTCACCCTCAGCTAGAATAATTTGTGGATCAAGGGCTTTCCTCACAATCCTGGTCGTTTGGAGAATCGCTACAATTCAACACATCTCGGGTGATATACTCGCGTCTGTCATTTGCACTAATATAATACTAGTTGTAGCCTGAGACTTTACTTAGGCTTTATTCGAATATTTTTTCACAAGTAGCATTTAAAGCTACTTCAGTCTTCCAAAGAGACACCCGTATTCTAGTATCTCGAGAATTCCTCGACTTCAGTCAACCTCTGTCAACGAAAATTTACATTCTTAGTCGAAACAAAACTCTACTTACGTCCACTCACGTAAGAAAATTTTAGAGGAGAAAATTTAACACCTCCATTCGTTACTTCGATCTATTTATTAAAATATTATATTTTTATGTTATTTCAATCATGTATTTTCGATTGAAATTTGTCATAAATGACGTAACCTGAGTCAAATCCATGTAATTTCTTAGGCCCGTATTAATAAACCGATCTCAGACTTGAGTATGCTCTTGAGATGACATTTGTGACGTTGCACTGTATTCTGTTCTATTCAGTGAGATTCTGAGATCGGTTTATTAATACGGGCCTTAGAATACGGGTGTTAGGCTCATATTTAGAGTTGTATCTTAAACTATGATTCTAATTTTAATTCGAGATTTGAGTCAAGATTTTTTTCGTCTTAGAGTCGATATGGCCGATAAGTATGAAAAACTTTGTCCGATGGTAACTTGAGTATTGTTTATCCGATCTTGATTCAATTTCATAGGCTAATAGTTTAGAAAATGTCGAGTTCGAACATGAGTGACGGTGGGGGGTAATGAAGATATGTGAAATTAATGGTGATATAGGTCTTTACATATAAATATAGCAGTGTGGTATCAAATGAAAGGTCTTGATTTAAACATTACGACGCGAGGTCTAGGTTAAAGGTAGTATGTCTGGATGTTTAGATGTCTGGATGTTTAGATGTCTGGATGTTTAGATGTCTGGATGTTTAGATGTCTGGATGTTTAGATGTTTGGATGTTTAGATGTTTGGATGTTTAGATGTCTGGATGTTTAGATGTCTGGATGTTTAGATGTTTGGATGTTTAGATGTCTGGATGTTTAGATGTCTGGATGTTTATGTGTCAATGACGCTGTAACTCCTGAACGCAGCTAATACAAATAATATCAAATTTAATAGAAATGTAATGTAACATAATTGGTCAATTATAGGTCAGATAACATCAAATAACAGCTATTTATTACAAATATTAGCAAAGTACAGTAAAGTAGATGGAGTATGCTGAACTCACCTAAATACTGAACGCACACAAGGTTTTTATAAGAATTCGATAACAGCTAACTGATAAATAGCATTTGCATGGAAATACGACATACAGAACTTGTTAAAATATGAAATCACAATGTTGCCAACAATACCATTTTATCTTAACTAGTTCCACACTTGAATATTTTCTACACTATATTATTTATTTACCGGTCTAATTTATAATTAAACAATTAGTATAGTGTAGAAAATATACAACTGTACAACTAGTGAAGTGATTTCTACAAATAAATTTAAATTTATTTTTTACGCGAAATAGTAACAACTAGTCAAAAATCAACAGAATCATGACCCTTCCTTTTCACAGTCGGTAAACACACAATTGCATGCGCCCCCCTCCCCCCTTCTCCCCTTAACTCCCGTCTCAGATCACTGAGTGCACACAAAACAGCTAGGATAGTAATATTAATGTAGCGGAACTGTGGGGTGCAATGGTAAAGGTTTATGTTTTATTTATTTCCCTTGTATAAACTTTATATTATTAAAGCCCATTTTACACTATTTCCACATTTATTAATCTTAATCTTAATGTGGAAATTGTGTGAAAAAGGCCTTAATTCTGTAAATTTTATAAAAATGCATTTCCATCGAGAAGTGACAATGCAGTTTATCAAGTACATATATTATTTCCTTTGATTCATTTGCCCTAAGAATTTCTTTTTTATCATAAAATATATTACTGTTTCTAAAACGTAGTATTGTTTGACTATAAAAAATATTTATTTATGCTCTTTATTCTACTATAATAATATACACAAGAAATATTAATTTAGACATAAAAAGAAGAAGTGTTGCAGTAGTTAGTTCAGTGATTTCTTCCAGGCGATCTTTGAGCATAAGGTAACATGTAGAGTTTTGCATACTCATATTTAGTATATATCATTACTTGTTATATATACATATATATAACAAGTAATCTCTAGACAAAGTTGTGCTAAGTGTTTCTGATCCCTACTGTAATTTCTTTATTTTCACAAAATGATTGATATTTAATTGGGTATATAATTAATGTTGAATTTACCGTTGACATTGAGGATCTAAAAAATACGGCCAAATTGAGAACCTCCTCCTTTTTTTGAAAGTCGGTTAAAAAGACTATTTAGACAATAATACTTTATCGCGACCGCTTATCCCGTATACCAAACATCGGAAGTCCCGTACAAAAGCTACCTGTTCAGAGAGCAGGTACATCTGACACATTCACTACTAGTTTTATTATTCCTCTAGGTCTTATAAATTCGTTCTCATTTCCGTACTATAGTCCTCCATTATTTATTTCGCACAAATGAACACGTTGTTTATTTATACCGATTTTTAGCTTATCCTTTCACATTTATAGTTTTAAAAGAGTATTTATTAGTCTAGTAGTCCATTTTCAAAAATGTATCAATGATTATGGACAGATTGTGACGTCAGATTATATGAAATATATGAAAATAGATAGACATAAGATAAATAGATAGAAAATGTATCCATCGTTAGGATATTGAAATCAAAGTGAGAATAGATAGATCTGTATGACTTTAGTAAGCAAAACAAGGGATAGATAGAATATTGAAAACGGCCGTAAAAGTGAAAATTGTTTTGTTGCATATACAAGTCCAAGCATGGACGCTTATAATTCTATAATCTATACATATAATAAAACAGTAACCGAACCATTTCTGTACATTGAATATTTTTCAAAAAGAGTAATTGGTATGCAATATGTATGTTCTATAGATACCAAAACCATGGTTAAAAAAATTTTTATGTTTGTCTGTTTGTCTGTTTATCTGCTTGTATGTTCGTCAATCACGCGATAACCACCAGGCAGATTTTGATAAATTTTCATATGTTGATAGATCATGATTAGGTGCAAATTATAGGCCACATTTTATTCGAAAAAAATATATTCAGGGGTGGCTTCCCAATTCCCATACATGTAAATGGAGGGTAAAGAAATAAATATACGAGTACATCATTAAATGTGGTGTCATTGGATAGGTCTTTGAAAATGAAATAGAGGTTTCTAAATGCGTTTTTTGCTTAAGTAAATATTTTTTGAGATTTAAGCTCCTAAAGTCGTGAAAATGTCATACCTCGTGATTATGAGATTTTGGTTGAGTTGCGGACATGCTTTTTTATACTCTTTACTTATAGATTAAGATGTTAAAACACTCAATGAATCCTCAAAAACCTTCAAAAAATAACTAACTCTCTGCCCGCGGCTTCGCTCGCGTGGATTTTTATTTTCTGTATTTTTAAAGAGGCGCGCGCTTTGTGAGATTTTGGTCAAACCTATTTCCATAGAAAATTATTAAAAAAACTATAGACACGCGCATATATCACTGGTCCTGCGATCGTAATTTTTTAAACTTTTGTTGTGCTCCTCTAAAAATACAGAAATTAGTAGCCCACGCGTGCGAAGCCGCGGGCGGAAAGCTAGTTACTTAAATAAAACAATACTTATTAGCAGCCAGTCCTAAATTCCATCCGAAATAGTTTTTTTTTATTGTCAAGTAGCGAATACCAAATAAATATTTGGCTACTATTTTTTTTTGTAATAAAACAGCGTTTCTTAGTGGCCAGTCGTATATATCATCCAAATTAGTTTTTTTTAATTTTCAAGTACATATCGAATACCAAATAAATATTCGGCTACTTCTTTTTTTTGTGACAAAACAGTAATTCTTAATGGCCAGTTCTATATTCTATCCGAATGAGTTTTTTTAATTGTCGAATACCAAATAAATATTCGGCTATTTTTTTGTAACAACACAGTAATTCTTAGTGGCCAGTCGTATATTCCATCCGAATTAGTTTTTTCTAATTTTCAAGTACCGAATCCTACTACTATTATAAAGGCGAAAGTTTGTAAGTATGGATGTATGGATGTATGGATGTTTGTTACTCTTTCACGTAAAAACTACTGAATGGATTTGAATGAAACTTTACCACAATATAGCTTATACATCAGAATAACATATAGGCTACTTTTAATCCCTGAGTTTCCACGGGATCAGAAGCTACGCGGGTGAAACCGCGGGGCGCTGCTAGTACCAAATAAATATTCGGTTACTATTTTTTTGTGACAACACAGTCATTCTTAGTGGCCAGTCGTATATTTCATCCGAATTAGTTTTTTTTATATTCATGTACCTACCGAATACCAAATAAATATTCGGCTACTTTTTTTGTTTTGTTTCTTAGTGGCCAGTCGTGTATTCCATCCCATTTTTTTAACTGTCTAGTTTACACCTATAAAACGCTCCTGCTTATAGTTTACAGCCATCGGAAGTCCCACAATAGCTACCTGTTAGTCGGCAGGTAGGCTGACCCATTTTGTCTTTGTACATATTCCGACCAGTCTTCCGTGAGATGAATCGCATTTTTTACTTGTATGTTTATAATATTTATGAATAGCGATTTTATGTAGAAAATATGAATACATGTATTAGTTAAGTATGTTCTTGAGTTACTATAAAACACTAAACTTAATTTTGTGTGTTTGTAAACCATCAATTTAAAAAATAAATAATTTTAAAAATTTAAGACTATAATATGCTATATCTTTGTAGATATATGATGCATGATTGTTCATGAAAGACTAAACTTTACAGCTAAAACCGGGATAGCCGGGATAGAGATTCGTTCAGTAGTTGCAGCTTGATAGACCACTATCACACACACACACACATAAATAATATAATATTAGCTACTAATATTATAAATGCAAAACTGTGTGACGATGTATGTATGTATCTGTTACTCTTTCAAAAACTACTGACCAGATTATGATGAAACTCCGTATACATATAGGTAAGGGTTCAGAATAACATATAGGCTACTTTAATCCTGGAGTTGCCACGGGATCGGAAGTCACGCAGGTAAAACCGCGGGGCACGGCTTGTGGTTAATATGATGCTCTAGTGATACGTAGTATTAGTTTATTTATAAGCTGTAGTCAGTAATTTTATACCAACAATGTCTGGACATAAACATGTGTTATTCAATTGATAACATTACACGATAAATACGATGCTGAAATACGGTTATTTAACATAAATTAACAATTTGTTACAATAGTGTAGAATTGTAATGTAATGAATACGCTCAAAAACTACTAGACCGATTTTAAAAATTCTTTCATCATTCTAAAGCTACATTATCCACGAGTAACATAGGCTATATATAACATTATGCTACGGGAGCGAAGCCGCGAGGATCATCATCAGCTTGTAAACCATAAAAACAAATATTTTAAATTTATTATCTGATCAATATTGATTTGGCGTTTATGATTAAGTTTAAAAACCTGTTCAGTTCAGTCGAGTGTTATTTTGGGGGAAAACCTTTGTATTTGCTGTTATAATATATATTCAGCATTCTAGCTATCTCAGTTTATGAAACACAGGTGAGAGACAGACAGACAGCTGAGGCAAAATAATCAGGTCCCGTTTTTAACTTTTAGGTACGGAACTCTAAAAACATAGCCTGATAAGATATTTAAACGTCGGAACTAGGAGAATCGTCACCTACTCAAAACTATCGCATACAGACAATGAAAACTGACGAGGGTGAACATACATAATGCCCATTGTGGTATATTGGGACGGAGTCCGGACGGACACTGATACGGTTTACAATTACAAGTTTCGTTAGAAGAGATATTTATTAATGTTTATATTGTTCTGGACTAATTTTATATGTATTCAAATTTTTGGAAAATCGAAGGAAAAATATGTTTCTTCACTATAGATAAAATAGACAAATAAAAATGTAAAATAAAAAAAAGATCGGAAAATACAATAAAATAACAAAAATAATAGTGTTTGCACAAACAGGTGGCACTCAGCATTTGCTGCAATACTACGCATAAACCGCTGATTTTCAGTGTCACCTGGTGTTTCAATCAGAACTGACATCGAATCAGAATAAAATCGAAAAGTCAATCTGACTTTTCGCATCCTAATGTTTGATAGAACGTAAAATGACCACCGTAAGTTGGCATGAGGGGGAAAGGTAATGATTGATAACTAGGTATTACGGTTCACAGGAGCCCCTTACACAATATTATTATTAAAATTGTAGCAATTTTATGCATATTTTCGATTATAGATGATAGGGTATTCGATGCAAGCAATCTATAATGTTTAAAATCAACGAATCACTTTCGACCAACCGACGAACAAAATGCTTTTATAAATTAACTAGCGACCCGCCCCGGCTTCGCACGGGTGCAATGCTGATATACTATCGCGGAGTTTTCTGTAGACCTTTTCATTGTGTACAATACTTAGTACATTATTTTGATAAATCTCGTAGGATTCAGCCTGCGTTTGCAATGTAAGCGGAAAAAATGTAATTATTTGCGACATCACATTAGAAACCTCAAAAATAACAGTATTTGTCCACTATTTAATGGATGATATTATACATAAAAACCTTCCTCATGAGTTACTGTATCTATTAAAAAAAACCGCATCAAAATCCGTTGCGTAGTTTTAAAGATTTGAGCGTTCATAGGGACATACAACATGACACATGACAGAAAAAGCGACTTTGTTTTATACTATGTAGTGATTTGGTTTAGTTTTGTTTAGCGATCATAATATAATCGTACTATTTCATTGTACAATACTTCTACTTTTCTTTTATGAAGTTAATCATCTACATTTTCCTTGTAATATGAAAATCGGTTCCAGTGTCAAGCATTGTATAGTTCGTCGAATCTTGAATATAAAATAATAAATTTCCGCGGCTTACTCTGAGAAGTCCATTGCTCGCTATTGTTGTAGCTCTAGATCGATAAGCTAATCAATATGTCTTCGAAGATTAGACTAGATTCTATACAAAATTTTACATTTCCTTAGCGTGTTTATGAAACACTGAAGTTACTTAAAATTACGTAATTCGCTACAAAATGACCCGCGCGCAAACATACGTCCTATTACTACCGCATCTGCCACAAAACTGCGTGACAAATTGACAACTACCCACGATGAGATAGTGAGTTATCTTTTGAAATACACAATATTTTTCAATTTAGTAAAGTTCCCTATGATCAATAATTCAGTCCTTGTTATACCAATAATTTTCTTGTTATATGAAACCAATTAATGTCTTCGAAGAAAAGACTAGATTCTATGCAAAGCTTAGCTACTAGATGACACCGCGCGCAAACATACGTGCTATCAGTACCGCGTCTGCCATACAACTGCCTGACAAATTGACAATTACCCACAATGATATAATGATTTATCTATTGAAATGCACAACGCTTATTTTCCTATCGATTAATTTCCTTATGATCAATATTTCCGTCCTAGTTATATCCATAAATTATCCTTGTTATATGAAAATCGATGGCTCCAGTAAAGCATTGTATAGACTATAGCTTGTCGCGTCTAGAGTATAAAATAATGAATTCCCGCGGCTTACTCTGAGAGCTCCATTGTTCGCTATTGTTGTGACTCTCTAGATCGGTAAGCCAGTCAATATGTCTTCGAGACTAGGCTTCTATCTGTTTTATACACGTGTGTGCGATAAAATATTATATCTTTCTTTCTACTATATAAATTATATCGTTCTATTATATATTTCTATTATCTTTCTTTGTACTAAATAAATAAATACTATCACTGAGCTCCGCGGTTTTACCCGCGTATATATACTGTTTCCGGATTTTCGGGATAATAACTATCCTATGTCATTCCTGAAGTGTTAAAGAATCTGTACAAAATTCATCCAAATCGGGCCTGTATTTTCTGAGCCAACCCAATACAAACAAACAAACAAATCAATCCTCTTTATAATATTAGTATAAATAACACTAGCATTGACTTTAAATATAAAAATATCATATAAAAGGAAGATACACAAAATTATATTTATATTATTTTTTTATTTAATTTTATTGGTTTCCATTTGTTATACAGGTGTATATCCTGAACGAGTATACCATTTTTTATTTATTTAAAAGGTATACAAAACGTTTGTTTATATTGATACACTAGCTGCGCCCTAGGGCTTCGCTCCCGTGGGAATATCGGGATGATATATAGCCTATAGCCTTCCTCGATAAATGGGCTATCTAACACTAAAACAATTTTTCGAATCGGACCAGTAGTTCCTAAGATTAGCGCGTTCAAACAAACTCTTCAGCTTTAATATTAGTATAGATTTACAAAGTTAAGTACGTTCAGTAGGATCTAAATATAATCTTCCATAGATAATTGTCCAGTACGCAATGTACTTATCTGATGATCGCAGTTGACACAGCACGTTGGCATGCGGTTACGTGACACGAGTGTAAATTACAAGTACCTTATGTTATTGTCTAGCCACGCCCCGCGGTTTCACCCGCGCTATTTATCCCGTGGGAACTCTGGGATTATTAAAATAGTCTACATGTTATTTTGGATCTTACCTATATGTATATGAAGTCTTAAATCCCATTGTAACACACATTTAAGCAAATAAATGTATTTGAATTTGAAATTTGAAAAAGTTTCATCACAATCGGTTTAGTAGTTTTTACGTGAGACATAAATATTTATTTCGTAAATAGTTCAAAAATCCATTTGTCTTTTAATAGTTTCTGTATCTATAAAATAGTAGAAAATTTGCGCATAATATTATTGATCACCTCGTTGGTTCACTGGTTAATACATTAGGCGTTACAACCGAGAGATACTCGGTTCGATACTCGAAACGATACTCGACTCGGCAACGTGAAAAAAAATCACTTGCTTCTAAAGTAAAAACAAATCAGTGAAAGGTATTTAATTCCGATCCATACCCGAATAGGTACGAGACTTCACGTTACAATATTAATTATTCTGCCCAATTTAAAGCAAAGGTTAGATAAAATTGGAACAGAAAGGTCAACTAAGAATCTACAATGTTAGACGTCATCGAGCGGTTTTCCAAAATATCCCTTTATCCAAATAAAATGTAAATTGTTCACATTCTAGCGGACGTTTTTGTCAACACACAAAACGCCTGGTGCCAAAATGTTGCTTGACATACGAAGTTCAGAATTGAACAAGAAAGTTGGTATACAAAATTAAATATTTCATTTCTAAATCTAGAACAAACTCAACTTCGAATTCTAAATTAAATTAAGTTTTCAATACTGTCACTTAGTCAGTTACTGACACTAAAATCTCATTATTAAGGAATTTGGAAAAAAATAAATAGTAGGTACACCAATATAACCCGTTTCAAAAGTAGCTGAAAGTGAAAACCACCATAAATGACACGTTAAAGCGAGTGTATATCAGCCTTAATTTAAAAGTCAACATGTACGCGAGGCCTAATTTAAAAAGTTAACAATACTGGCAGTTTACAAACAAAAGTACCCAGACTGAATGGCAGACCAAAACAAGTATTACAGGTTGGGCCGGAAGCGGGCGATTTGATCGCGCCGACGTCACATCCGCGTGCGTTAGAGCGAGAGGGGTGATCTTCACACATCAGCTGTTTGAGCGTTTTTAAACGAATTTCAAAATGGAGGTTGTATTTTCTAATTTTGAATAGATGTAAAAAATTTTAAAATTAACTTTTTAAAGTGTCGGGTACGACACTTTTGATTTAAATTCGTCAAATAATCATTATACAATTTCATAATTATTTTATGATACTGGAATTCATCGTTAAAATTAGGTAATATGTTCACCCATTAAATTGTCGTTAGATGATAGTTTTAAGATTCAACGACCGAGAACAAAAAATACCCGAATCTAGAAATGGCACTTCCGAATTAAAAAAATGGAAATTTCAAAAGTATTTTCCTGAAGAAAATAGTTTGCTTATTTGTACGCCAGCTACATAAACAGCTCAACAGATTTATTCAAATTATATCCGGAATTAGTCATAAATATTTTATTATATTCGTTTTGTAAATAACAATGTTATAAAAATAATCAAACCATTTCCTTTACGATATTTCAATCATATACCCGTACTACACTTTAGTTGTAAGTACGGCTTCTCAGTACTCCAGCTTAAAATCAATAACAGGTGTAAGTAACAAAGCGTGATTGGCATAATTTAATTACCCAGTTAATTGGATAAACCGATAATTTAACCAAACAACGCTAAATATGAATCACCTTTTCAACTGTAATCTTATTCACAATAGATAAATAACACACCTTTCTAAATCGCGTCCAAGCGTATGCCTGAAAATAAAACCACTTTATTCCACTATAAAATGTCCATTTAGCACGAAGCCATTAACACTGGATTGCAATTCACTATAAAAAAAAGCATCGGTTTCCCGCGCGCTTAATATTCGCTGTCACAAATAGCAATACAATCGGTGCACCATTCAATAATCCATTAAAAAGAAATATTTAAATATCGAACGCGCGTAGATTCCCGCGCGCGCGTTCGCAATGACAGGTATGACTGACTAATTGCCACAGATAACAAATTGATAAACGCGCGCCAATGGCTGGTGACGTGTGGCTCGAGTGTGATTTATAATTTGAACAAACGAGGAAAATCCTCGATGCATTATTCATTTGTTTTATTAAAATTACAGTAAGCATTGTCTTATTTTGAATAGACTCACACGTTTAATAATGCTTATTTATAGTTGTGTTAATTAAACTACTAAATTGAATTTTGACGTCAGTTAAATGTCAATGTTTCTCAAATAATTGTTTGTTTTATTATGACTCATACTCAAATTACGAAGTTTTCATCCAAATTTTCCTATTTTGTTATATTTTTGATACATACAGTCAGTGCAAAGTTTTTTGCTTTTGATTGCTTGATACACACTACACACTACAATGGTTATAATTGTACTATGACGTTCCGTCATTTATAGGCAACTTGCCTCAGATTTGATAAAGTTATCCATACAAATAAGCTAAGCAACACGATGATGTATTGACCCGATTTTAACGAGTGAACCTGGTCAGAAGTCACAAAGACTAGAAATACAACATCTTTATTCTTATAAAAGTATCAAAAAAAACAATTTTTTCTTTAAATAATAGTCGAAAACTTTACCTCCCTCAGGTCACTAAACCCCTTCACTCTCGGGTCAGAAATCACTCGTAAACTTCCCTCGACCCTCATACAATAATTAGCCCCCATTACCTCTTTACACCGGAATCTCAGGACAGTTATGTAATTACTGTACCTATTAACAATAGCCCCTTGAATTATACAGGGTGTCCCTATGAGGGTTAGGTCAGCACTTAAAGTGTATGGATATCGTATAGTCTTAAGAAATCTTTACTTTTTAGTAACTGGAAATTACACATAGTTATGGTTTGTATTTTTGTAATATAATCAAGGTCATTAAATGTTATATTATTTACCATCTGACCCTCTGAGGCTAGAAGTCGTAAGATTCCCGACCCTTATCTACACTAATATTATAAAGATGAAAATTTTGTTTCTTTATTTGTTTGTTTCGTTGTAATGAAACGCTTAAAAACTACAGGGCCGATTTTAAAAATTCTTTTACCATTCGAAAGCTACATTGTCCACGAGTAACATAGGCTATATTTTATAGGCTATATAAATAACATTATGCTACGGGAGCGAAGCCGCGCGGATCGGCTAGTGATATTTACAGTCCTGTCACACTGTTGTTTAGTTCTGTTCTGTAGCTCTGTTGTTCTGTTTTGTTGTTAATATAACTATGAACAATAGTCTCTTATATTATACAGGTGTCCCTAAGTTATTCCTTTGAAAGTGAGACCGGGTAACCCCTAGCATATCAGATTTCCTTCGTATAAACGTATAGTAGCCGAACTTTTGATACGAAGTTGAAGTTTGTACTAACTGTATGATATTTCAGAAGGCTATGTTATCTTAACTGTGAAATAACATGAAACTAGCGTTGTTTTTTTATAACTGTGCATACTAATATTGTATAGATGATACAATTTTATATGACAAACTTTAAATGTGAAGACATTATATAGTTTGTTGTATTTAAGACGGTTAATATTCACTATTTTTTAAACTCGGTATAGAACGACAGTTTCGGACCGCTTGGAGACAAACCTGAATGTCAGAAATAAGTAATGTTAGAAAGAAAAACTGAAAAATAATTGAAAACAATAATATATTGGGATACTAGCTGTTCAACAGAAGCACAGTTCCACCCGCGTATGTTTGCCGTGTCCGTTCATATAAAATTTCCGGGATAAAAAATTATCCTATGTCCTTTCTCGGGTTTTAGATTGATACGAAATTTCATTAGAATTAGTTCAATGGTTTTAAGACGCATTGGTTTCGCATCTTAATATATAAAAGGCAAGAGTTGTTTTCGTAGAATCAACGCACAGGCCAAACCCTTGAGGCTAGAAGCTTGAAATTTGGCACACGTATTCTTGAATAGATGTAGAATTCCACTAAGGAAGGATTTTTCATAATTCAACTCCTAAGGGTGCGAAATAAATTAAAAAAAAACGGATATGAAAAAAGTCTTTGCACCTCAACCTTGCATTAACCACTGAATGGATTAAGATAAAACTTTACACGTTAGATGATAACACTATTACCCAACTTTTGAGATATGATTCATCCTGTAAAAGGCCGTAGTTTCCGTGGGAGAAAGGTTTAAAGTTTTATATTGTTTCTCAATTTACTCGAAAATATGATATTGAAATGGGAAATTATTATTATTTTTAGATAGAACGTAAGCAGACCTATGATTTATTTTTTATTTCGTTAAAATCGGTTTACCGAAAGCGAAGATATGCGACAATATACATAAAAGTCAAAAGCAATGACTGAAAATAAATTGTACAGGCGAGTTCTTTGGGCCTAGAAACTTGAAATTTTGCTCACATGTTCCTTTTATGAGTACACGTCCACTAAAGAAAGTTTTTTTTTTAAATAAATCCCGTAGGGGATGAAATATTTTTATGAAAAATAATTTCTTGGAAAACCTTTAATCACTGACTAATGGATTAATATAAAACTTGACACAATTTCTGCTTATAGTATTATGCGCTAACTTTTTACTTATGACTTATCCCGAAAGATGCAGTGGTTCCCGTAGGATATCCAACTTTTTATAATGTTTTTTATTTTACTTAAGAAAAGGTAATTAAAAATAAGAAATCAATATTCTTATTAGATGAAAGCAAGGCAGATCTATAATTTACTTTTTATTTCATCAAAATCGGTTTAGTAAAAGTGAAGATATGCGACAAAAACGATTGCTTAACAAATTGTTTATGGCGATAACAATTGAAGAATTCTTTCATCGTGTGAACTTTCATTTAATATGTGTGTTTTTGTACAATGTAAGAATCCATTAATAAGTACAGTTTTTCGTGGAATAAATTTAAATATTGTAAGCAATTGTAAGTAAAATTATGTAAGTATTTGTTTTTTAAAAATTACATAAAATGATATTGTTTCCTTAAAATCAATCAGAAAATAATGTTTATTAGGTTTCAAATTATTTATACTTAAATATTTAAACTGATTTAAAAATATTGTCAAGTTTCAGATTGTTTAAAAACAAAAAGTATTTAACTTGATTTTATATGAAGTGGGGTAGTAAGAGTGTGAATCAATATGGCGGATTCCTTATAAAAGACGTGTCGGTAGTTGAGAATGGCAAATCTTCGAAACTCGTCAGCGGAGCAAGATGCTGTTCGATAAAGAGACAGTGGAAGTGAAGTTATAGCATATTGTTGGCGAATTTCTACTGGGCGATGAGGCAATAACAAGTGGAATTTAATATATATTGCTATATTATATCCAATTACTACAGTTTAAAGGAGATATGGTACGTAAACGTGTATATTTTATTCCTTTTTTATTTTAAATTTAAATTTTCTTAATATATTATTAACATTATTCCTTTCCTTGATGTACCAACATTTAAACGATAGAGGATTAAAATATATTTATACTGATAAAATAAAAAAATTGTCATTTTAGTAAATTTGGCTAAATTAAATTTTGTATAAAACTGTTTTATTTTTTGCACGTTGAAAAAATATTTAAATTTCAAATAATACTGGTATTGTTTTTAGTACTCTATAACTACCCTCTTTTATTTGACACATCAACATTCGACGTCAGTAAATATAAAAAAGGTATTTTAAATATTTCAACGTCCATTTTATGCACCAATTTCATATTGTTTGTTTCCAGGTCTGAGCATCATGGTAAACCGGAATGCTACCTCTTCTTCCGAGGCGCTCGGAGGATAGACAAACGCGCTGCAGCTACGATAACTGTAGCTATAGTGGGCAAAGAAAAACAATTGTGTGTGTGTGTGACCGCTGGCGTGATCGATATTTCATCCAGGCATATTGGACAATCGGGAAAGCCAACTAAACAGAGGAAAGAGGTTTCGTTCAGAGAAACAAAACCACATACTCGTATATAGTACGTTTTCAAGAGTTGATCATGGGTAGCGACTTGATTCAATAATTTCGTTTGGTTTTTACTTCTTTTTGTATATTGTTTAGATTAAGTATTATTATTATTGGTTATATTTTTGGCAATAAAGTTATTTTCATTCCTTCATACTTTTGCATTTAAATGTACAGTATGGTTAGTGGTGTGTTTTTTCTTCTATAACTTACGATTTGTAAATGTACAGAAATATTACTTAGGTGTAGAGATAATTCGACGGTGGCAAGATTCTGTTCGATTACTGTATTAGTGTTAATTATTAATATTAAGACGATAAAAAGTTTAATATATGTTTTAGTATCGTAAAACTGGGTTTTCTTTAATACTTTCCATAATTTATATAAAGTAAAGATAATTAATTGATGCATTTACGCACATGCCAAACTCTTGGGACGTAAGTGTCCACCAAGGCTTTTTTTTATCTTTTTTTTTTTATTTAACACCAACCACTTTCTAACCACTGAATTTGTTTAAATGAAAGTACACAATTAGTCATAATATTTTATTATTAATAAAAGTAGTTGCTATGGGATAATGTGTAAAAAAAAATAGATTTTTATAATATTTGGGATAAAGGTTTTTTTTTGTTTTGTCTAAGTTGTTGTTGTTGTTTAGCATATAAACAAATGGAAAATTAATCGGAACATTGTAGCTTCTTGGTTGTATGGTGCAAGCCGATTTTGATACGAAATCTCATCAAAATCAGTTCATTAGTTGTGGCTTGATTGATACATAGACATCCAAACATCTAAACAATCTTTAATATTTATGATATTAGTAAGAAGGGTAGAATTAAGTTAAGTGACTGTAGTCCACCTGATTATGGAAGGTTAAAGAAGTTCCAATGTAAAAATACGCGGGCGAAGCCGCGGGTTACAGCTAGTTTATAATATTAGGAAGGATAATTATTGTTTAACTAAATTTTGAGAGACTTCGTGTGTGTATGTGGGATCAAAAAGCATTCATAATTTTCCTTTTTTCTGCTTTGAGAAGGAAATTATTGTAATTGAATTCAATCATTAAATTTAATCATACTAAAAGCCTCTTAAATAAATTGAGAATATTTAAAACCAAGATTATTTTACTATGACCTACAAACTATAGTATCCTCAATTTATTAGAAAATTCAACGTTCTTACTTTTAATTATCAGGAACGTCTAGTTAACAATTTGAGCACGGTTTTAGAATACTAGTCATTAGGCATGACCTAGAGTCAGTAATTTGTTCCGTGCTCTGAATTTACTTTAAGTAAATAGATTTTCCGCGATATTAATGACGCACTCATTTTGAAAGGCTTGTTTAAAGGCTATTTTGTCACTGACTAATAATAATAATAAAGTTACCCAACGATGCAAAAGGCGGCAATCCTGAATACCTAGGTCAGTAGGTAGATAAAAAATTTTGTACAGAATAGTACAATTTTTTTTTATCTACCTACTGACCCGAATCTTCGAGACAATTGTTAGAATCATACATAGAAACTAGTGTTCCTTGGTGGTTTTGCCCGCACTGTTAGTTAAAATTCCCAGAAATAGGAGAACAGAATATGAGAGGATAAATAATAATAAAAATTTTTATTGCACATTAAAATAAAGGATACAGTATAGACAAGATACGGCTAATATAGGCGCAAAAGGCGGTCTTATAGCTAGTAACCTATCTCTACCAGACAACCGAGAAGTAAAGAAAAGCTACCTAATACTATAAATGTGTAAGTTGCTCTGTCTGTCCGTTTTCTTCTTCACTAAATTAAAGAAGAAGTATGTATCCTATGCTTCTTATCCCCATAATACAATACAATGTTTCGTTATTCATTAACGCTAATCCGTTATTAATTAGTAAAACTGATTTCATTTTTAGTAAAAATATTTAAAAAAATCTCGTAATAATACAAAATAAATAAAAAGGCAGCCCCAGAAAGGCTCACGAAGTGTAACTAACCTCAAGAAAGTTTACACGGCTTCAGAAACTGTACGATTGTGTTGACTTTTTAATTAAACCTTTTTAACAAATCACTTTGAAATATGGGGCACGGAAATTTTCACGTAAAATAAGGAAAACGTTTAGTATTTCAGTTTATTTTATGCATTTAAGGCAAAATACAATATTTATTTTCAAACTAGGTCTACCGCGTGGCGTGGCTCCCGTAGAATAATGTTATATAGCCTGTCTTTGATTAATGGTCTATTTATCACAAAAAAATTAAACCTTTAGTACCAACCAGTAGTTCCCGAGATAGCGCCTGCAAACTAATAAACAAACTCTAATAAATAAGTATATTAGCTGTGCCCCACAGTTTCACCCGTCTATTTTCCCAGTTCCCGTGGGATTTCACCAAAATCCTTTCGTAGCGGATTGCTACGTCATAACAGCTAGGCTAAATTTTAGCCCAATCCGTCTAGCGGTTTGGGCTGTGCGTTGATAGATTACTATGTCAGTCAGTCACCTTTGAGTTGTAGTTGTACGTTTGTGACCATAAATATAAAAATAATGTTTTTCCTTTTCAAATATAATATTTCCAATTAAATGCGTAATGAAATAAGTACGATTTGTTTTATAATTCGAAATATATTCACGTAACGGACGCTGTAAATTCACTGTGACCCAAAAACTAAAAGCGAATATCAGAAGTGGGATACAAAACGACCTGAATCGATAATGGTAAAATTGTAATCTTTGCTATTGTTCACATCTGTTGCCAATTAATGTAACAAAATCTCTCCGTAATGTACTTTCACAAACTATTGTTCTACATTCTATTGCATAATTCGAGAGTAACATTGACAATGATTTATTGCTTGATGATTAACATATGATCCCAGAATAGTGAGGTTTTGATGAGGAAAATATACTCTGCAAAATTTTCGCACTAGGTTTTACCCGCGGCTTCTCTTGCATTAAATCAGGGAGTATAGATCAATAAAATGTAGTATTTCGTTGTGTTTGTTTTACTTTCCATATAAAATAGAATACTTTTTAAAGCACTTAAAACACGGTTTATTATACAATTTATTACAATTAAAAGTAATATTCCTTTACCAAATGCCGGGGTATTTAAATTGGACTGTGACTGTGGCCTCTCATACATTAGTCAAACTTAGAAAAGCATTGGAAGTCGATTAAAAGAACAGTGATTGACAGACAAACATCCAAACTCTTAATTAGTATATTAGTAGGATTTCAAAAATATAGTTCAAAATGGAGTCTTTTTTGGGGTATCGTTTAAGTTAATAAATTTGATTGTAGGGATCTAAATCACAAAATTTATTACGCACAAATTTAAAAAAAAAATGTGAGAAGTAAGTATTATATGATAAACGCATGCGTCGATAGTAATGGTAATGATTTTAGTGGAAGAAGAAATCTTCAATTTGCATCTAAAATACAGCCCCTCTTTCCTGTTTCTTCAATAGTTACAGAAATGAGCACCACACTATTTAGAAATAAAGATGTTATCGAGAGTAAGGGTCATTCAGACGTGTGAAGGGTCCTAGAATCAAAAGGTTGAGGTACAAAAGACGTTTATACCTTTATGAATACTAATTATGATTAGCAATACACTGATGGCTAAGCTTTATTTATTTAATTATAATTACACTACAAAAAAGAGGAAAATACAGTTACATATATAAAAGAAGTATGGCAAATAAGGCGGCCTTATCACTACATAGTGATTTTTTCCAGGCAAGCTTTTCAACGTAACTACTATTTTTATAACTGAAAGTTTGGATGTTTGCGAGTTCACAACACCAGAAACGAAACGAAATTTTAATCGAACAAACAAAAATCTATATAAATACAAACTAATGCTGTTCGTTAGTGTCTCTAAAACTCGAAAACGGGTGAACCGATTTGATAAACTTGTCTTGAAATATTCGTGGAAGTGCAGGGAAGGTTTATACGGTGGGAAAATATAAAGAAATTGTGAATAGACTAGTTAAAACTACAATTATAATTTCTAATGGAAATAGTTCGTGTCTGTCAAATACGTCACGTTCAAAAATGGCGATATGAAGATCGCCGGGTAAGCTTGTATATAACAACAGTTACAAAACTCATTTAATTAATATTGTACGCGTTTTATTCGGCTTTAACCTTTTGACCAACGAAAGCGTGTCAAAGGCATTCCGATAACAATTTCTATCTTAAATATTTATGGAGATTCATGAGAATTCAATTTTTTGCATTAGAGACGATTCAGCCATAGTCTAAATTTGTATAATTCTATTAAATAAAATACTTTTAATTTAATATGTAAAGTACTCGGGTTAAAACAAACTTATACTTTGCATAATCCTATAACCTTATCTTTTCCTATTGAACCATAGCAATTTTGAAAAATATTTAGTTTTGTGAATATTTTAGAAGCGCTTATATCAGTAAACAATATATTTATTCACATAAAGTTCATATAAAGTGCTTATGAATAGTCAATTTTAAGGACATACCACCGGTTAGTTGATTCTACATAACCGACAAGACACTAGATGGATAATATTTAAATAATAATATTATCAATTTGTTTTTCGTAACATAAGATTCTAGAATTATTCTAAACAAACTCATAAAGGGTTTGCGTTTCTCATTTTATTATTTACGTATTTGTTGTTATACAAAGAAAATAGAAAAACAAACAGCGAAGGCTTAGAAATAGGATTTGATTTGACGACCCGGTTGGCGCAGTGGTTCAGCAACGGTCTGTTGCACCGGCGGGTGTGAGTTCGATCCCACGAGTAGAAAATTATGATGTGATGAACATTGTTATTTTCTACTGTCTGGGTGTCAATTTAATGTATCTATAGTATGTATACATTTACAAAAAAAAGGTATGTTTAAGTATGTGTATATATAGCGTTGTGTTAAATGTCCAGGAATATTTATTTATATATTTATTTACCTTTTAGATACAGAACCTTAAAAGACCAAAAGTAATAGAGTAATAGCTACCAAATATAGATGTCCCGTTGCTTCTGTCACTAACAGTTTCAAATAATTCATAGACTATCGGAACTAATCGGCAAATTGGTGTATTCGTGACGGCTATTCGACTGTTCAACAACTTGACCGAAACTTCCTTGGTTATGTCATATGGCCTGAATGCTTTGACGATCATGCGGCGTGACATGCATGTGGTCATGCCTTGGTGTGTGGGTGCTTTCTTATTTATTGTATGGTCTTGTGTAAAA
>LQNK01000676.1:0-20634 GCA_001586405.1 Phoebis sennae | reverse complement strand
TTAAAAAAAACCGCATCAAAATCCGTTGCGTAGTTTTAAAGATTTGAGCGTTCATAGGGACATACAACATGACACATGACAGAAAAAGCGACTTTGTTTTATACTATGTAGTGAAGTTCTCACAATGCACAGGGCCCCATAAACTTATTCAGAGATACTTGAATAGCGGTTTGTCACTAGGCGTTTAAATTAAGTCTTATTATTCTTGCATTTGACTTGTCATTTGAAACGAATTGTGAAATGTCTTACTTCGCACAGTACTTTACTTACACAAGTATAATTTGTGAATACGCGTGTCAACATGCTTCTTTATTCCTTCTGTAATTTTTAAAAGATTGAAGTACCTTATCTTTTTACTTCAAATCTGTTAATAGTCTAGTGATAGAAAAGCCTTAAATACCATTAACACAAAAACAATGACGGAGTGAAATGCATTGGTTTCATTAATCAGAATGGCCGTGTGACGATTTTCCACGTACATATATGGAGAACAATTCGTTCTCGAATCCGCGACCTAGTACCACTTTTAGCTCTAACCATTGAACTGTAATAAATATTATATGTATAGCACTTACTATACGATAGTAAAAATAAGTTTATACTGTAATTATTCAACTATAATCATTTACTTAATACTTCTATAAATATAAAACTGAAAGATGACTGACTGCCTGACTGACTGACAGAATGATCTATCAACGCACAGCCCAAACCGCTGAACGAATCGGGCTGAAATTTAGTATGCAAGTAGATGTTATGATATCCGTTAAGAAATAATTTTGATCAAATCCCACGGGAATGGAGAAACAGATATACGAGGGCACAGCTAGTGAAATATATTTTTCTGAACAGTCATAATGTCCTCTATCTGCAGGATATATTATTCACTCTTTACGCCACCCTGTATAAATAGCAATAGTGTTAATATTCAATGCGGGCAAACAATAGTTCTAACATGAAAGCGGTTTGTCAATGAATTGTGTGAATTTGGACTTTCTCTCGTTTTAATATGAAAGCATGAAAAGGTTGAATTTTATCAAAGTAAAAGCAAAGTAATTTTTTGTTGTAAATGTAGGTACAACTGATGTTATTTTAATACATTACATTTTTGTTTTATTAGTCTTAAATCAGTTGTGCCGTATCCTTGTGGAATGAATTATTCGTTCATTCAATATTAACTATAAAGTAAACAATTATACATAGATAGAAATTCTGTATGGATAGCGTAAACAGTATTCATTTACAGCCTTACTTATAAGCGTCTCTCAATTTTGAGATACCCAGTTAGGTGTTGTTTAAGGTTTTTTTCACTTATAAACCCAATTCAGCGTAGAGAGGTGATTAAGCAACTGTTAATCAATGTCAAAATTTAAGAGAAAAAATAAATATGAACAAAGATATCAATATTTAAAATATTTTTAATAATTAAACATATTAATTGTTTTGTAAATTTAAAATTTTTGATTATGTAGTACTCCTCTTCCAATAGCATAGTGCCTTTTTTATTAATCTCCCTCTCCTTTTGTATCCTGATATCATGAGTATGTTGTTATTATTTCCCTGCTGTTTTTTTGTCAGTAAGAACAGTTGGTGCTCATGGTCATCACAGTTATTGGATTTTCACTTCCTCCTCACTCCAATTTATTGAACGTTAATAATTTTTGAATTCCTTTTTATATAATTTATAAGATAAATAATATAAACTGACAAATATTTGAAGATTTTCCGTCAATCAAACATCATACTTACAAATAACCACCATAAATAACTACATAAAACCTCCATGATCATTCATTTTCGACATTATTTTACAAAATTATCGTGAATTGCGGGCATTATTTCCTGAACGTTGCTAGAATAAATAATTTTGACGTTACTTACTTGAGAGAGCGCTGAGACGCGTTTATAAGTAAGAATTTTTTAATCGTTGTTTAGGACGTTGAGAGTTACTCAATTAAGAGGTAGTTAAGCAACAAATCAAGCATTTTTTATAAGTAAGGCTGTTAGTTATTTATTTTGACCATTGAATGACAGAGCCGTCTTAACTAATAATTTTATTAAATCTTTTACGTCGCTTCAAGTTGAGTATGATACATTTTGTTGGAACCATGTGTAACTTAAAATGCGCCTTAAATTCTGTACCCCTGTCATTTTTGAGAAATCGTTTCAAAAGAAGCAAAGGTTTTCTTGCAAAGGTTACGACAATTCGTCAAACACAAACATGATTCATACCCATGGATTTATACAAAAAAGCATAAATGACAAATTGTCTTTAATATCCTTCAAGGGAATTTAAATCGTATTCTCTGCAATACAGGGTTATATTGTTGTGATTAGTTTATTGTATAATTTTATATAATCAACACATATTTACATAGTAATAATTAGGATTTTTGAATCTCCGTTTTTCGCATAAAGTTAGACAAAGATAGCATACGACCTACGTTTAAGTTTGCTAAAATATCTTTCGCTCGTATAAATTTGTCTTTAGACTTTCCTGATTCATATAAATAACCATAACCATACTAGGTATATTATCCATGTCATAATACATTATAATGTATTATGACATGGATAATATACCTAGGTTTTCTAGAAGAATGATTATAATCATTCTTCTAGAAAACCCGCATCAAAATGCATTGGGTTAATAACCTCCTTTTTTTGAAAGTCGGTTAAAAAGAACTAATAACACATAGGAACAGACAGTGAGAGGCGATTTTTATACAGTGATTAAACATTATGTACTAGTTATATTTGCACTAAACTAATTTGTAATACCCAATACATGCATTCATAACGCTACGCAAATACATTATTTACATTCACATCATTTTCATTCAGCAAACAAAATTTGATACATTTGAATTTGAAATTAGTTGCATTTAAATTTAATGTACTACGCAGTGTTTTTGTATGTTGTTTTATGTATCTTGTAGTCTAAAGTAACTGTTTCCATTTAGTGAATTGTAAAATTATTTGCCATACAATTTATTTTACATCAATTGCGTCTTTGATTTTTCAATTCAAGAGGAAAACCTTGTTTTTTTGTGTGTAAAAAAAATAGGTTCAAAAACTACTGGATCAATTTAAAAAATTCTTTCACAATTCGAAAGTTAATCCACGAGTAACATAGACTATATTTTATAGGATATATATAGAAAGAAAGAAAGAAATTTTTATTTATATTATTTGAGCACCCAGATAATAATCAATGAAACAGTGAAGATAGCAGTATATTTTTATTTATTTTCCGTATTGTTCTGTATTGAATAGATTTGTAACAATACAAAAAATGATTGACAATAGTTGAAATATTTTATTAATTTACTCAACGACGTCCGAACTTGTAGTCTGGAAGAGATTGCTGTTTAGCAATAAGACTGCCTTTTCGTACACTTGTATAAATTGTAGTTTTCTATCTGTTTGTTCTCACTATTGTGTATAAAGTATAATCTTATATATAAAAATGAAGTAAGCGCATAACTCAACAACGACTGGACCAATTTGGACAATTCTTTTTTTTTAAATGTTCGTTGAAGTTCAAACTTCAAGCATGGTTTTTACGGCGAGAAAAATTCGAATAATTACCAGGTCCACGCGAGCAAAGCCGCGGGCGGAAATATTTCTTGCGTTGTGTACATAGCATGCTATGTATTATCTATGTATTAATTAGTTGAGTCACGGCTATTATTACCGGCATTGTTATGTAACAATACGTCGTGATTGCGGTCGTCTTCTGTTTGTTTTAATGTTTTATATAGGGCTGTGTTTTATGTGTTTTCAAGAAAGGATGACGTAATACTTGATATTCAATGATATTATAGTTCAAGCCACTGAGCCACTGAAAATCAGTGCTGTGGCATATACTCATTTGTAAGTCACAGATTTCCTGAGTGGTGTCCCATTTCGACACACACATTTTCACATTTTCACAGATGCCTTGATAAAATTAATATGTATTTCTTTACTTCCTTGTATTTTATTCTTGTGTATTGTGTAATTTGTAACTGTTATTTATGTATCTAGATTGTGTGTCGAAATGTTTTTCTTTCTTTCTTTCTTTCTTAATGATAATTTTTGGAAGGATTTTTTGAGTATATATATCATCGTTGACATCTATCAATTATAAATTAAATATAATATCGCGACATTAAAAATAATTGTAGGTAATTAGTACTTACATAAATTCATATAAAAAATAGAGCCTTGAATTTATATAGGGTTCACTATAAACGTATATATTCTTTCATTTTCTGAAGTTACAATGATTTAGAAACATTTAATCTATACAAGTAAAAACATATATGTAACTTAAATCAAAATCCAAAACAAAAATATTTTATTCAATATTCATAATTGAATTAAAAACTGAGTTTTTGAAACCCCTATTCTAGATTATACTTTCTTCTTTTATTAATTCATAATTTCAAGTTATTAACGCCAGATTATATTATAAAAACTTTCTACTTTACCTCACTAAAGAAAATAGAGTAACACACCATGAAAAGCATCTTACCGGAAAGTGTATTTAAACAGTATAAACCGTCTTAATACCACTTATCATACGATTGCTCACTTATCGTTTAATCAATATAGTTACTCAACTAAATATTTTTTTAAATACCTATTAAATCATCTATAAGCGCCTCAACAGAGGCCAATTTAGAATATAAACATTTTGACTTTGTCATAGTAAAAGTCAAAAGTCAAAACGTTTATTTTCCAAATTGGCTTCTTTCGAGGCGCTTTTAGAATTATAATGATTAGTATAAAACAAAATCGCTTTCTCTTTTTTTAATTGATAACTGAATCGAGCTTTTTAACCGACTTTGTAAAAGGAGGAGGTTATCAATTCGACCGTATTTTTTTTTATTTTTTTTTTATGTATGTTACCGCATATCTCCGGCGTTTATGGACCGATTTGGAAATTTTTTATTGCATTCGAAAGAGTGAGTTCATGTGTGGTCCCATAGAAATTTGGTTCAAATCTGATCATCCATGTGGAAGATATTCCAGGGAACTCCTCGAAAATCAACGGAATAAGCTCTGCGGTTAAGGTTTAATGATGTATATATCAACTGAATTGTGACTAGATGATGTGATTACCCTTCACAGGACACTAAAAAGGATAAAATAAAAATTTTTCGACTTCCTCGCTCTAAAAAGTAGAAAATAACTTTTATTTCATTTTTGTTGAAATCTATACAAAGTCGGTGCCTTATCTATTTTCAATTTAACAATATTTTGCACCGACTTTGTATAGATTTTAGTGTAACGACTTTTTACAAAGCACTAATTTATAACATTTTTTTTCTACGTGATTCATTTCAAGTAACTCTGTCTGTCTGTCTGAACGTTTGTCTCAGACCTGCTTAAACTACTGAACCGATTTGGATGAAATTTTGTACAAAGATTTTTTGAAACGCAAGAAAGAACATAGGATGCCTTTTATCTCGGAAATCCCACGGAAACGGGAGAAATAACCGGGCAGAGCTAGTCAAAAATAAAACGCAGTAAATTCTCATAGGTACATAAAGATGGCGTATCTCGTGTCATGAGAACTGCTCTCCTTACAGCCACCTGACACTGTCTGCCGCGTGGATAGTGTTACAAACATGAGCTTTGCGACAGTTAGCTGACGACTTTTTGTCGTGACGACATTTTTTAAACGGGAGTTATGAAATGGCCCTATATATATCATCATATCGTGTTTTACATATTCAGTTATTTTTTATGTATCAATTTTTTAATTATATAGCTGTGTTTTGTCATAAACTTTTCTTTCTTTCTTTTTTTATAGGTTCTTACATTGCGATACATATGTACAGGGAGTATCTGTACATATGTACTATGTATATAATATGGTATGGTATGTGTAATATGGTAACTTCAGATAAAGCGCGGTTTGACCCGCGTGTCTAACTTCTGCTCCAATAGGAATTCCAGGATTACAAGTAGCCTATATGTTATTCTGTATCCTTATCTATTAAATACCAAGTTTCATCACAATCGGTTCAGTAATTGGTGGGCACTATCAGCTGTGTGGCACTGACGAACTAATTTTAATTTTAATTTTAAACTGTTATTTTAAGTTCTCATGTAAGTGATATTATTTTTTTTTTGAGAATACAGTTCTTTAAACATAATTTTTACGTGAAACAAACACACCTTACAAACAGAAAAATTTTAAGACAGAAATACGAAGGACTTTTTTAGCCCTCAACTTTGTGACTTAAAAACCAAAAAATAATATCCAGTAAAATACGTGGATTAAAGTTATTTTAACCCAGTTAACGGTAAGCTTAAGAGATAAGGCTGTTTGCTCACGGTGTAAACGTACCCTAATCTGCGTTGGAATGTGGACGCGGCCTAATGGATGTTTTTTGTTACTCCTTTTTTGATGGTGTTTAATATTTTTGTAGAAATAATATAAAAGATTTTAACGCGTTATAGATTTACCTGTGGATACGCTGAGAAACTGTTTTTGTTTAAACAAAGACTATTTTAAATTTTTACCCGATTGGCGCAGTGGATGTGGCAATGGTCTATTGCGCCGTAGGGTGTGGGTCCAATGCCCATGAGTAGAAAATTATGATGTGATGAACATTGTTATTTTCTACTGTGCGGGTGGTTATCTACTTATAGTATGTATGTTTTTAAAAAAAGTATGTATAAGTATGCCTATCAGTTATCTTGTTTCCATAGTAAAAGCTATACCTAATTTGAGACTAGATGACGTAGTGTTAAATGACCAGGGATATTTATTTATGTATTTTTAGTGGCTCAATATGATTTAAAATATATGGATTATCAAAATTAAAATAAGATATTATTAAAAACTTTATAAATTTATATTTATGTCTACTTATGTATCTACTGTTTTACAATCAAGCTCATTTTAAAACAAATCCCTTAACAGTCAATACAATGTTACGACAATCATACAAAACGACAACGAATAAAAAAACTAAAAATTCCATTCTTTACCCAAGATAATCGCAAAACCTTACCAGGAAACCATAAAAGTTCCCACGGAATAACCATACATAAAAACTGAACTTCGGTAATCGGTGATTCCCGAAAATACAGGTACCCGTGACATCATCACTGGGGTATGTTCCATTACAGAAATGTTATAAGCTATTGTTATAAAAGTAAAAGTTTTATCAGTTTGAGTCCAATCGCAGTTTTTGACCATAATTAAAGTCATAGTTGATAGATTGTATTGTCACCTGATGATGAATTTTCGAAACCGATTGTAATTAAATAAAGTTTTCTAATAAATAGTGTAAAAAATTATTTAATTCAATACTTATAATTAAAGCCAATTTATGGGAAAAAATATGGGAAGTAGGTTTAGTATGTAGTTTGTTAAAGTCACCAGTAGATACAAGTTTAGATATTTTGTAAGATGCAATATGGACTGTGTTAAAATAAGATTTCGAATCGGACCAGTAGTTCCTGAGATTAGCGCGTTCAAACAAACAATTTCTTCAGCTTTATAATATTAGTATAGATTATGCTACGGGAGCGAAGCCACGCGGTTCAACTAATATTTAATACAATATGAAATAATTCCAAAAGTTTGAAATATGCAAACTGTGATATACGACATTTGTAAGAACTTGAAATCTCAAGTGAGTCACTTTAAGTGCAATACACAATAGAAAGTAATATTTTAAGTTGTTAAGTATGTGAATTGTGGAGCGCACGTTTGACACATGTTGGAAGCACTTGAAAATAAACGATTTGTGAGCAAAAAGTTAGTTTAAAACTTTAAAAACATTTAACTTTGTTGTTTCTATTAATATATATTACTGTTCCTTAATTGACGTTTTTTAGTACAAACGTACTAAAATACATTTCTTTATTTTTATTTTAAAATATTAAACGCTTATAAAGAATGATATTCATAAAAAGTGTCTGGTTATTTTTTAAACTTTAAAAACACTTTACTTTGTTGTTTTTGTTAATATACATTATTGTACATACAAACTTACTAAAATAAATGTTCTATATTTTTATTGTTTTAAAATATTAACTAGCTGTTATATCGCTTATCGATTGAATTAACAAAAATTGTATTTTTCCATCACTGTTACTGGTCAATGTTCGTTCGTTCGCGTTTATGAGTAATAGAGAAGTACACAAACATACATATGTTTTATTTCATATTTTTTCTTTGTTTTTTAATCTTTCACCCGCCTGAATATTCTTTGCTTATTACCTTTAACACATTCGTAGCCTGGTAGAAACTACCGCTTCGTGATAAAGCCGCCTATTATACTGTTATTTCTGTATTATTAATTTCTTTATCCATATGATGTAACTAGCCGCACGTTTCACCCGCGTAACGTCTGATCCCGTGGCAACTCCGGGATTAAAAGTAGCCTATATGTTATTCTGAACCCTTACCTGTATGTATACCAAGTTTCATCATAATCGGTGCAGTAGTTTTTGCGTGAAAAAGTAACAAACATCCATACATCCATACTTACAAACTTTCGCCTTTATAATAGTAGTAGGATAAAGAGTTAAAATAAATACATTTCAAGTATCATCACCGCTGAACCAAGGCGGTTCATATCATTGTTCAACGTGAAACTCCCACGCAAACCGGTTGTACAAATAACCTCGGTACTTATAAACGTTACAAAAACCAGTGACTCATTAACGAGTTTATCAAATTGTCTAAAAGAGACTAATATCTATAGAGACTTACCATACTAATAGGTGAAATTTGTTTATGTTTGAACGTAAAAATCTTAGCAACAACTAGTCTGATTTAAAATCTTTTTGTTAGATAGATCATTAATCGAAAGCTATAGGCTTTATAAGATACGAGCTGATCCGCGTAGCATAATCTATACTAATATTACAAAGCTAAAGAGTTTGTTTGTTTGTTTGTTTGTTTGAACGCGCTAATCTCAGAAACTACTGGTCCGATTTGAAAAATTCTTTTAGTGTTAGATAGCCCATTTATCGAGGAAGGCTATAGGCTATATATCATCCCGATATTCCCACGGGAGCGAAGCCCTGGTGCGCAGCTAGTGTTACATAAATAGCCAATAAAATATAGCCTGTTACTCGTGGATAATGTAGCTTCCGAATGGTGAAAGAATTTTCAAAATCGGTCTAGTAGTTTTGGTAAAAACATTACAAACATACACACAATTACGATATTTATTTATTTATTTTGTGTATGCCTAATAAAATAAATAAATAAATTCAAGCACAAAAACATTTTCATAAATCTAGATTTTGCCCCTAGTTTCATTCGCGTTAATTTCGGGTTAATAAAAAGCCTATCACCTAATCCAGCTATTATATATAGAAGTAACCAAATTTCATCAAAATCCGTTGTGGCGTGAAGGACGCACAAACATCCAAACTTTCACATGTATAATATTAGTAGGATATATAATGGAAATGTGAAGGCAGTAGTGAGAACTCGAAGATTAGTAATGTCATTACCATTTTAAGGTGCTTATGCATTTTAATACTTTTTAGGGTTCCTTCAGAAAATGTCTCATAACATGAATTAAAAAGTTATAAGACATTTTTCTATTCTACAAGATACAACTCAACTCGACAATACACTCAAAAAACGATGTCTATAAGACTATACTCAGCACAATAACTGCATTGCATACATATTTAATACGTATCTAATAGAATAT
Source organism: Phoebis sennae (assembly GCA_001586405.1). Taxonomy (NCBI): domain Eukaryota; kingdom Metazoa; phylum Arthropoda; class Insecta; order Lepidoptera; family Pieridae; genus Phoebis; species Phoebis sennae. The sequence goes on along the minus strand of LQNK01000676.1, from coordinate 10,951 downwards.
AGAATATAAATAAAAAATCATATTTCTTCTTGTATTTGTTTTAACGAGTACTTTCCATATTATTAATTTATTAAATTCCAATTTATTAAATTATGTTTCAATATTCATTTATAGGCAATATATGTATTTAATTTATCCATTACAAACGGTTATTACGCAATAAAAACTTGATCGCACATAAACATTGGAAGGATGACCATACGTGACCCTATAAAAAATACAGGACCCTTTACATAAGATGGTCACGCTTTACGGTCAAAGTTGTAAGGATGTTATAATGCCTCGGGCTGATAGAGATCACTAGCTGACTTTCCACGGTGCATTCCACAGTAAGCTTACATATTTTCAACGATTAGAGGGTTAATAAAATTGTCATTGTTAACAAATGTCACAATATTATCAACATAATTTATATATTATATAAAGGAAAGACAGTATTCTTCCATTTTCAGGCTTTTATAAAACATTTTCTTTGCTTTATGTGTTAACTAGCTGATCCGCGCGGTTTCGCTTTAGCATAATGTTATATATATATAGCCTATGTTTCTCGTGGATAATGTAGCTTGCGAATGTTTAAAGAATTATTAAAATCGGTCCAGTAGTTTTTGAGACTATTCCTTACAACCAAACAAACAAAATTTTATTAGGGTAGATAGGTCGATACTTACTATTATTTCATCCATAAAAATCATTTAATTGTATTAAACACTAGCCGCATATAGCCTATGTCACTCAGTAAAGATACAGCTTTATAATAGTTAAAGAAATTTTGAAACCATTCCAGTAGACACCATTGATTGTGACACCATTACAAACATACATACAAATGTTTATTTATTTATTATAACAAAAACCAACGGTGTTGCAGAAAAAATTAAAAGTTACAGGTTTTCACAATATTTTTAGCAATGCAAGGAAACAGAACATAAAGTCTTACAATATCAATGTAACCAAGATAATAAATAGCCCCAAACAAACAAAGTATGTGGAATGTTACCAATTATTAATAATATTTTCCGATTATTTTTGATTTAAAAGTACTCTATATTATAGAGATTATTGTGTACAGAACCCTCTTAATAATAACAGGTCACGCTTGACAATTCCCAAGCTTGATTTAAGGAGGCTTTAATGCGTGCCCTGAGGCTAGCTGAGATAACTGACTTTCCACGGTTAATAACATTCCAACGCCAACGTCAGCTATTTCGTGATCGTTCGGAGTTAACAAAAACTTATGTTATAGTATTTTTAGAAAATCTACACTAATATATATGATTATTGATTGATTGATATAGATTAATTTTAGTGTAGTATTTACTATACTAATTCTTAAGTACTTTATGTAAGTTTTTGTTGGTGAAGGTTTGTATTAAGGATGTATTTCTAAATAAACAAATCAAATAAATATTATAACGGAATGGAACGGAATATATATGCGGATGAAACCGCGGAGCTAAGCTAGTATAAAATATTATCAATCTAATATTTATAGTATCTACCAGTATTCAATAATCTTTCCTAAGTACTAATATTATAAATGCGAAATTTTCGCTCCTCCAACCTCGGATTTGTTTTACGCAAAAACTACTGAACCGATTGTGATGAAATTTCGTATTCATAAAAGGATCTAGAATAACATATAGGTTACTTCTAATCCCGGAATTCCCTCGGAATCAGAAGTTACATACACGGATGAAACCTCTATTATATTTTGGAATGCACCCTCTTTAACACATTTCTAAGTAACCGTTTCTACAGCATTTGAAGGGTTAACAAAATTGTTTTAGGATTTCGAACAAGTATCTTTTATAGATGTAATTTTCGCTGCGTTGTGACGATATGATAGGATCAGCCTGTCGTTTCTGGGTAGGGTTGCCTCTTGAATATTTAATTTTATTTTTTTCCTGATATAAACACTTAAAGATGATTTTTTCTATATAAAAAAGTGAAATATTGAATATTTGTAAGAAACTATTCGTAAAATTTATAAGATGATTAATGTCCCTTGAATTGTTTCTCACAAAGTAGCTTAACAGAAACAATCCAAAAACTATCGACTTAAGAATATTTATTTAAATCATTTCCATATTAACCCCAGGGCTTCACTCCCGTAGGAATATCGGGATAATATATAGCCTTCCTCGATGAATGTTAAACCAGCTAAACCAGTAGTTCCTGAGATTAGCGCGTTCAAACAAACTCTTCAGCTTTATAATATTAGTATAGATTATTGACAACCCTATCCATAACCTACACGAACATAAACCATTCTCTAGAAAATCACCAACGCTCCAGCTAACTGAAATTGAATCTTGTCCTAACGAGATAAGACTGGAATTGCATTAGCTCGCAAATAGGCCGAGCGCCGGCGACGTATTTATTTATTCTTACTGCGTCACAATTTCCCGCGATGTCGTTGATATTCGACGTCTGTTGAGATTTAGGTATTCGAAGCGCGTTACTCAAATTGTTTCGTTTTGTCCATTTCTGAGACAGGATGCCTTTTTTATCTGTGTAACGTATTTTACTATTCTATTTAATATCTTTGGTGTATAAAGGTTATCTTTTGTCGTAAGAAATTTTATTCTACGTGAGGATTATATTTTATTTAATACAGGTTATAAACCACTTACACTATTCATGAACTACCTAAACTATTTATAATATTGACAACTAGCTGAGCTCCGCGCTTTCACGAGTAGGATATTTTGGAATAAAAACTAACCTATGTCATTCCTGGGGTTTCAAATAATCTCTGTACAAAATTTCATCCTGATCTGTGCTGTAGTATCGGAGCCTTTTCAATACAAACATACAAATATTTCCTCCTTATAATATTAATATAGATTACATCTCTAAATTATATTGTCAGTATGACATTTATTTCTTAAAACAATCAATCACCAAAGCTCTCGTATAGGTACTTAGTACTTACGCACACAAACATATTTTTTCTGGTCTCATATATAACTAGGATACATCAATAAATGTTAATTGCAAAATGAAGAACGTTTTCGAATATTTAAATCAACAAGATTCCGCTGCCACTTCCGAGCTCAACAACCGGAGATAAATTCTTTAATATGGAAATTCAAAAGCTTATCAAAGCGTGCTTAATTAAAATAGCTTGGCCATTTTGCACTTATCAAATTATTTTTATTTATACCCTGGGATAAACTAATAACTTTGAAAATCTTGCATGTTTATTCAACAGGTCAATCTACTTAAATGCAATTTTAAAGACGTATTTTTGACTAGTTATTTAGGGTATCGAAGACGAAGTATAGTAACATTAAATTGAAAGATATAACTCTAGTCATAAATATAGAATAGAGTAGATATAATACTATAGATATAGAATTAATATATATCAACAAATAATATTTAATGTATTACATTCCGTAAGAAACGTACTTGTTCAAGGTAAAATGTGTTCAGTATTAAACTATACTAACTATACTAATTTTCGAACAGATGAAACTATAATTACGACATAATTATCGTTATGGACAGACTGTTAGGGGAGACAATGTTATTGGTCGTACAATTATAAATATATATATAAAAGCAATATTTTTTTTCTTTTTAATAATATTTTTTTAATCTAAGACTTTCAATATCTATACTAATTTTATAAAGCCGAAGAGTTTGTTTGTTTGAACGCAGGAACTCAGGAACTACTTGTCCGATTAGAACAATTTTTAGTTTTTGTCAATTAAATTAGTAAGTAAAAAATATTTTTTCAAGGGACAAACGAAGTAATTGCCTAGTGTCAATCCTACTTATTTTGAATTTTTATACTTTTATGTATTAAAAACATCTTAAGAGTGCCTACTCCCCGTTTTGGTTACTACTATAAACCTTATTTATCCACTAAACTTTGTTACATTCAAATATTGTTAATTTATTCAAAAACTAGCTGTTCCGCTCGGTTTCACTTCCGTAGAGTTATTATATAGCTTGTCATTTAGTAAAATGCAGTTTTCTCATGGTAAAAGAATTTTTGAATCGGTCCAGCAATTTTAGTCTAAAAACATTACAAGCATACAAAAATGCTTCATCTATATAATATTAGTACGTACTACATACAACATATACATTAAGTAAAGTTAGACGTCGTATCATCTGTAATCAATAGAAATTCTTCACATACAGTATTCACACGTTTTTAACATCATCTAGTTAACTAATTAATAGTTTCGTTGGTCGCGATTTCCTAACCGGTTCCTATCCGTTCACGACTTAAGAATTCAATTCATTGAACTTGGCTTTACATTAAAACTACACTTCACAAGGTATAGAATTATTTGCGATATCTATCCAACTATAACATAAACATTCAAAATGTAATCTACATTTACACTTTATTTACAACTTAAATTTTACGTATATATCCTTCTATAATATCATGCAAACACTAATTTATAATCACTTGAACAAACATTACCTTTTAAACAACTTATAATGCATCCTGTTAGCACATAACACTACACTTCACTTCACTAACACAACACGACCGTACGCCAACGCGTAAAACGTATTCTGAAGAAGATACGAAAGAGAGGGAAAAAACGTGTTTGCGCGCGCGCACAGGTGGGAGAAGCGAACAGGTAAGCCGACCCTGCTAGGGGTTTTTACTTTTTACTGTATCCCTTTACGATCAATGTTAGAATTATCTAGAAACGAATAGATCTTTGAATGGGAGTTTAACGGTAAATATTAAATTACTGATAGTAATCACAATGGAACGTTCTAAACATATGTTTATGGCCTTCGGAGATGCTATTGTTTTTGTAGTCAATCTGTTTGGTGTATTTTAAGGTTTCCTTCATTTCTGGTGACCTTAGAGGGTGCATTCCAAAATCACGTATTTTGATATATTGTCAAGGACAATATCGTAATGATGGTAACAAATTATTCAAAGATTATTACGGTTATAGCAAGATCAAGTCTTGATTTAGTGCACTTTAGAGTTAAATTACATTTTAGATTTTCAGTTTTTTATTTATTTGATTTGCAAGCGCCATTTTGAATATTGATATAACATCAAAAGAATCGAACAACACATCACATGTCATCTCATCTTTCCATCCGATTTGACTATAGGACGTGCCATAGAAATATGCAAACATACATACACTCGAAAAACAGTCCCCTCCTTCTGTCGAAGTCGGGTAATAAAATAAATATGAGAGTTTAAGGTTTCCTTATCAACTATGAAGCTATAAAAACGGTGCTTGTGGTTACTGGTTACTACTATGTTGAGTATAACTTTCTAATCTTCTATTTAATAATTCTAAAATATTTATTATAGCATTACTTTTATATAGAATAAAAATGCTTTATTTTTTAATCCGTTTCGTGCACTTTACAGCAAACGTGGTCACGGGTTACAGATATGACAGACATGTAAAATGATGTATAAAATGAACCGCGTTTAGAATCGACCCTCCCCGTAGTTTTATTGTTCTGTGATTCAACAAATTCCCGTGCACGTTTAATTTGGGGTAAAATAACAAGAAAAGTATCTTTCACCTTATCCAGCACCTATTTTTGTGTACAAAATTTTATCAAAATCCGTCCACCTGTTGCGGCGTAACTTGACAAAACATCAAATTTTTCATATTTATAGTTAGTAGGATTTTTATTTAACTATCGTCAACACAGTCAACAGGTAACATTTTCTAAACAGTTTCCTTATACCTTAAACCTAAGCTATCGTATACTTTTTAATGATAAGTGAGCCATCGTATAGTTAGTTGTATTGAGACTGTTTATAACTTTATACTTACTGTTTTATAACTCGGTGTGACAGAGAGTTTCGGACCGATTCGGAGGTCCTTCATCAGGGGGAGTGAGACTTAGCGCTCACGTCTCTTCTCGCACGAGTTAAACAGTGAGTATAACCAAAATTCGACATTGGAGCCTTCAAGAGAAGAGCGTATTTGTCCATCAAAGGCCGGCAAAGCACCTGTGATACCCCCGGTGTTCATGGGCGGCGGTGATCACTTAACATCAGGTGACCCACTTGCTGCCTTGCCTGCTCGGCTATAAAAAAAATAACCGTCTCAATACAACTAAGCTATCGTGTCTAGATTCTAGACATCAAACGCATTGAAATGTTTTATAATACGGTATGTCGGCGTGTTTGTACGCACCGCCATATTGTCACGTCCACGGCGGGTAACGGACGGTGATCGACCATTCCCGACGGTACTCTTTGATTTACTTTTAATGTTTTTTATTTAGCTCCTGTAGCATAATATTATATAACTTATATGACTACCTTGATGATCTAGTCGTTGGATCTTTGACTACAGATCAAGCCGAGAAGTTCAAGGATAAAAAATAGGGTCAAAAAAAATGTTATTGGGATTTTTCTGACGAGGAAATCTCGGTAACAGCCCTGAGTCTGGAAGTTGGCGGTGTTGGAACACCCCCGTGCCTCGGAGAGCACGTTCAGCCGTCTATCTATATACCGATCTACATCGGGTTATGCGAGTAAAGGAATAGAGAGTGCACCTGTGTTCGCGTACACTTGTGCACTATATCTCTTGCGAAGCTGGCTAGTCTCTGTTTAGATTGGCCAAAAAACAGTGAGCGAACGGAAAAACGGTGAGCTATTCATAGCCTATATCACTCAGTGAAGATGCAGCTTTCTAATGGTAAAGGAATTGTTGAAATCGATCCAGTAATTGTTGTGAAACCATTACAAACATACGTAGATAAAGCATAGATGGAATTTTGAGTGAGGAAGAGGGCGCATTCCATAATTACGTGTTTTTTTTTAATATCATAAATAAAAAATAAAACAATATTGTTTTATTCGGTATAGGCCGACAGTTTCGGACCGTTTCGAAGGTCCTCCATCAGGATGAGTGGGACGTTTACGCGGTCACATCAGTATAAACTGTGTGAACTATTTAAAATTATACGATGGCTCACTTATCGTTAAACAATTATACCCTACTACTACCTATGTTTTCATAACAGTATTCTGCTTGAAAAATACTTAAGAATATACCCTCTTAAGTTTGAGAGCCTATAATCCTCCGTTTTTTGGCAACAAATCCTCTTGATTATATGTAATGTTTTATTACCAGTCGCTATCTTTTCATGTGTCATTCTGATACAATCAACAAAAGTTTATCTTTGTATCTACAACAGTAAAACTGCAATGAACAAGCCTGTTTACGTTTAGTGACGTAGTTCTGCTGGTTTAACTGTAAAAATACAGGTGTATGGAAACAATACGATGTAGTTACTCTAATTGTGCTCAGTATTAGGGCTATCATCTACTGCTTTTCTACATTATACTGTTTAATGTTGACCAAAAATAAGTTTACAAAAAATATTCTTTTCCAACTAAAACATTGGTCTATATTACAGCTATAACAGAATATTTAAATTCAATAAGTTAGGCAACAAAATGTATTTAAAACATTCAAAATATAAAAATTGTGTACTTCTTTTTCTTTACAGACAAATCTATACTAATATTATAAAGCTGAAGAGTTTGTTTGAACGCACTTATCTCAGGAACTACTGGTCCGATTCCAAAAAAAATTTTAGTGTTAGATAGCCCATTTATCGAGGAAGGCTATAGGCTATCTATCATCCCGATAATCCCACGGGAGCGAAGCCCTGGGGCGCAGCTAGTATTAGATACTTATGCTTGTTGTAATAAAAGTTGGCAACCCTACGCAGAATGGGCATGTTTGTAAAACGTGATATATAATAAAATTTGAGTATTTGTTTTCTACGGGGAAAGGCGTTTTTACATAATAATAATCTTTATTGATATTAGGAAAGTTAGGAAAAAGAAATCTCCACGTAAGGATAAACTTAAAGTCGCAATTTTTCGTATAAAATATAGTTATGGGGATTCTCTTTTACTTCTTAAATAATGTATTTGCAAGATAAATTTTATCTTTGTTCTTCTTCGTGTCTTTTGTTAACAGAAAACAAACCTTAACAATACCGTCTTTAGTCTTTACTATATGGGTACACGGGGCCCGTGCACAGGTCCTCTAAGGACCAACAATTTCTCTCACATTAATTTCTCTAATCACAAAATACTTTGGTCGGCCGAATTACACTTTTGTCATTGCTAGAGCATCGGTCATTTCAGATTTATTTATTTTAAAGAATTCGCAAACTGTTGTGTCCAGACTAGAATAAAAGAAGTATGCGAGTATGCTGTTTACGTTCCTCTTTGATAGTCTTTCTTTACACTCCAAAAGGGCCCCAAATACACGTGTGCCCTAGGGCCCCTCATAGTCTAAACGGCCCTGACCCTTAACCTAAACTCTTAAATTCCCTTCATCTTCGAGAATTCTCCATTATTACTCTGTCTCCATTAAGTTATACATAAAGCTAATTTAATTACCAGATTAACGTTTCGATAACAAGATTTTTTATCAGTCCACTCTGATCCGGTGTACACCTGTTTTTACTCGACTGCGACAGAAGGAAGGTTATGTTTTTCGAGTATATGTTTGTATGTCCATTTTTTTGGCACGCCCTAGAGTCCAAACGGCTGGACGGATTTTTAAAAGTGTGATGTTGTTGGATTCGTTAGAGTCGTGGTAGTGACATGGGTTATAAATATTTTCAAAATGGCGCTGGGAAGTCAAAAAAAGGAAGCTAAAGTATTAATTTTTTTCTTACATAACGATAAGTTTCATATATAACAACAATATTGTTATTTTTTACTTGACAATGGTCTACAATATTTTACATTTCATTCATTCATTCATTCAATTAGACGATCCGATTGGCGCAGTGGTTAAGCAATGGTCTAGTGCGCCGGAGGGTGTGGGTTCGATCCCCACGAGCAGAAAATTATAATGTGATGAACATTGTAATTTTCTACTGTCTGGGTGTTAATTTATCTATAACATGTATGTATTTACAAAAAAAAGTATGTTTAAGTATGTCTATCAGTTATCTAGTTTCCATAGTACAAGCTTTGCTTAGTTTGGGACTAGGTGGCGTTGTGTTAAATGTCCAGGAATATTTAATACTGTAGATTTATGGTTAAAAATAATTGTTTGTTAAATTACTGAAGATGGTGTTCGAAACCGGTCTAGTTTATAATAAATAATTGATAAAGTGTAGAAAATAAACGAATGTGGAACTAGTGAAGTGTTTAATATACTAATCAATCAAGATGCAGTTCCATCAAGAGGTAACAATACAAAATATAAATTATTTATGGTTAAACTTACCGATTCTCCCCCGGCGTCAACTTATCAGCTGGTCGCACCGTCTCTCCCAACAACTTCTCACACCGCCCGTTGCTCAGATGCTCCCGGGCCACATTCAACGCGTCACTGATCACTTCACTACACTTCTCACTATCCTCTGTCACTCCATTCGCGATCACTGGCGCTGGCTTCGCTTGCAGGGCTTTAGGCTGCGCTTTCGGTGAGGATATCGCGGGCTTGCTCTCTATCGCACCGTTCTCGTTGATGGAGGTGACATACACTGTTGAGTTTGCGATGTAACCGTTGAGTTCTTTGTTTTCTGGTTGCGTTCGTTTTCTGCGGTTTAGCTGGAAAGGGAGACAATATTACTAAATTGCCAACAGCTTCTTAATCTAATCACACATCCTCGTATTGTTATTTTTTATGAATGCCTTCAGATTTTGAAAAGATACAAGCAAAACGCTCAGGCGTTTTAATCCAACAGATAAGTAGTATAAATATTTGTGGGTTTTTTAATTTATTTTATACTTAATCATAGTTTAAAAAAGTGAACAAGTGCAAATATGTGTCGAAAAACAAACAAATTTCAATGTATAGAGGAATACTAATATATTAAATGCGAAAGTTTGTGAGGATGTATGTATGGTACTCTTTCACGCAAAACTGCTGAACCGATTGTGATGAAACCTACTATACATACAGGTAGGGGTTCAGAATAATATATAGGCTACTTTTAAACCCAGAGTGGTCACGGGATCAGAAATTACGCGGGTGAAACCGCGGGACCTAGTCTTTCATAATTTAGATAATTAGTAACTATGGTATAATTATATACTATCACAAACAAAAAGGGCTTTGAAATCATATTCAGTTACTCAAATATTTTACTAAAAATACCATCTTTGACCTCACATAATATTCACTGTTACCTCAAACAATTGTTATTTTATTATATTAACTTAACAATTTACAACCAAACATTACAAGTACATTCAAATGACAACGGTGTAGACGTGATCTCGTGCTCGCAATATTAACAATGCATCATCAGCGATATTACAGAGTTATGTAAATACCGGTCAATATCTATATTTTGTTATGTAACGGGTGATAACTGACGTAGAAAGTAAAGTAATATGTAACTTGCAACTATTTTGTATTGTTAACGGAGTATCCTACGTTACAAATGTAGGTAATATTATAATCTATGCCCTAAATAATATGCTCCCTAGTCCCCATCTATTAAAGACAACTTTAGAAAAAATTACTTTTTAACAAAAAATGGAATCGACTTCCTCACACTGAAAAGTAGAAAATAACTTTTATTTCATTATTGTCGAAATCTATTACTAGGTTATCCAACGCCTTGAATGTTTTCGATGCCTTTAGAGAACATTATTTTAGTGTGATCTTGGAATAAATGTCTTATTTTTCTTTCATTTTATTAGCGTGAGGTACAAGTAATTTTACATCGTTCCTAACCTCTTTACCTATTTCCTAAAAGACGGTATGCGATATTTTTTCAAGTGTCTAAGGCAGCAGTCGTCACCTAGTTGAATGAAATTTTGACGAACGTATTCTGCATGAAAGTTTAATGTATAATGGAGAATGTTACTAGGTATGCCAAATAGGTTGAAAGTTTGTTACAGTATAGCTTGTACCTATACAAATACACTGTTTTGTGTTGCAGTCAAAAATACCAAGTAGTTTTCATTTTATAAGCTTTTAAACTTTCGAGTTCC
>LQNK01000673.1:218059-242028 GCA_001586405.1 Phoebis sennae | reverse complement strand
GTTTCCTTTTCTCCTGTTTAACGTTATTTTTTAAGTCGTTAATGAATTTATGGGTATCAATACGCAAAACATTTTGTATATGATTTTTTTCAACATTCACTGGCATTTCTTTTTTAAATTTCGTTTCAACTGTCGAAAGCTTGTCATTGAAAAGTTTACATTCATATTTATGCTCGTGATCACTTTTACCTCCATTAATGTTATTATTTAGAGTAAAACTATGTACATTGTGGATCCTAGCATCACTTAAAAATGTAGGAGAATAATTATTTTTCAACCTTTCTTTTATCTTCCAATCAAAATTAGTTCGATGTTCAGATGTTTTCGACAGTTCAAAATCTGAAGAGGAATCTGTATGATTGGCTTTTGACTTATCATTATTCAGTTCCAATTTATCGAAGAAATCTGCGAAATCAATCATATTACCTTTATTATCTCCTGTATTCGATTTCTGTACATGATGTGGAGTCACGTACATATTTTGGTACAGATCAACCAAATCATATTCAGTCTTTCGTATTGTATCTATGAATGAGCCCATCTGAAGAGAGTCACTTTTATTTTTAACAGTTTCATTATCTGTACTTAAATCCACAAGAATATTGTCTACTTTAACCGGTTCCAGAACTTCAAAAGGATTTAATAAAAATGAAGCACTTGTGTTACCTTCTAAATTAAATAGCTCGTCGACATTCTTTGACATTCTGAAATAAAAGAACACAATTATTTATTGAATCATCATCACTAATAATACATAGTATTAAAACAAGGTCGCTTTCAATGTCCCTATGTCCCTCTGTATACTTAAATCTTTAAAACTACGCAACGGATTTTGATGCAGTTTTTTATATAAATAGAGCGATTTGAGAGGAAGGTTTATATGTATGAAAACATCTATTTGTTAGTGGAGAAATACTATCATATTTGTGGTTTACCCTATGAGAGGTATCAAAATAATGTACTAATTTTTATATACAACGTTCACAATTTTTCTGTAGTGTATTTAGTACTAGCATTGTGCTATCGGGTCTGTAGTTTACTATAAAATCGTAAACATTTTTAGCTGCCTGTCCAATCTATGAATAATATGCCAGAACCAATTTATCTCAAGATTTCGTGTCGGTGTATGGTATCTGTGTGTGCGTGGCCTGAGCGCGCTTTGTATGTTATTTAACTTCCATACCTGTCTATTTTGTGGCTTAACCACGATGCAAAACGTTATAAAAATACACTTTAAGCACATAGATATAAGATCGCAGTACGTGGAGCAACGCAATTAGTAAATTGAATAAACGTAGTTTAATTATAAATTATACACATGCCTTAAACGCAAGCCTGTACAGTGCCCTAGCTTCCCTTGACAAAGGGAATGCTAGTGCACTATTACATGCCCCCACGTCTAAAACAGAATAATATTTCTTAATATAGCCATTTCGCAGATCACAATTCCGGACACCTTCTATTAAAAATGCGAATGTTACTTTGTCTGTGTATCTGTATCTTCTTCACGCCTAAACTACTAAACCGATTTAAATAAAATCTTGTATAGAGAGTGTTTGCGCCGGAGGAAGGGCAAGGTAAGTAGGTAGAATCAATTTGCCGAACCGGTGAAAGCCTCTTAAAATTAATGTTTGATACTATGTATTTTCTACTAGCTGCGCACCAGGGCTTCGCTCCCGTGGGAATATCGGGATGATATATAGCCTATAGCCTTTCTCGATAAATGGGCTATCTAACACTAAAAGAATTTTTCAAATCGGACCAGTACTTTCTGAGATTAGCGCGTTCAAACAAAAAAACAAACAAACTCTTCAGCTTTATAATATTAGTATAGTATGGATTCTATTCAATCATAAACCTGTACGATGTTATAAAAAAAACAAATCCATTCGAAAGTTTCGAATTTACCGCGCAAACAAACTTCGGATCCAGGACATTAATATAGATTTTCTCAATTAAATGTTTTATCAACTTATAACAGATTTTATGTAAGTATATACCTATTTAATAAAATGTCCATAATCAATAATTCAAACCCATACGAAGAGCTAATTTGTTATTATAAAGAAATGTATATGTACTTAATAAAATCTTATGTTGTCATTTATAACCAATACAACACACATTATATATACTTACCTGTAAATCAATAAAAATCACTGGCACAAATAATTAACTCTGTTAAATCAGTTCACAATTTATACAATAGCTTATTTTATTCAAGTATGCAAGGCGACCGGCGTAATACAAAGTTTTGTTATGAAACGATATCCATGGGTCTGGAACCAGACTTCAAAAAGACCTATATATTATACGCATCTAATCTAAAAGAAACTTTATCACAATTGAGTATGGTGCAGTTTGGAAACATAGCTTAATCATACCATATCTTACACTATACGTTTACATTTTTACAAAAAGGTTTTAATACAATGTATTATTGTAATGTTCTGCTTGAAAAACACAAAGGATTATAAAATGTGTACTTTTACAATTTTTTAGGAATCAATTTGAACTGATTGTTGATAATTGATGCATGAAAAAAATAATCTTCTATAAGAAGACCAGAGAGAATACAAAATATATTATAAAACTACCTTTAATTTTATTTAATATGGTATGTTGATTTTTATTTCTATTTATTAATTTATTTTATAATTTTTTTAAGCGCCCGACTTGTTTAAAGTACACTTTCTTACTTAAATTACAAATTGGCATTTATCAAATAATATATTGCTTAAAAATAATATATATTACTTATTATTATCATGGTCTCCTATCATCAATGATCTGTTTGTAATTATAATGTTTTTAAATTGTAAGAAGCTGAAACAATTTTTATATTAATCTAAAAAAAGGTAAAAACCCCAAATTTATACATGTTATTCATAAATGTACAATTATAATAAAGGTTTAAAATCACTGTCTTATTTATTTATATCACAAATATTCAAATTACATTATCTTTGAAAGGGGAAATACAAAATTTTCTTTCCCAATGGCAACACATTAATTATAAATTTAATACACAAAATGAACAAGAAACTTATGTTATAAGAACATTTAATGGTCAATTTTTACAATAGCAGAAATGGTATTTTCTTTTTCATTTGTTGAATGCAAAAATATCTCAATAATCATGAAATATTTTATGAATGTTTACTAAAAGGTTACTATAATGCCGCCTCTACATATAAAGAGATGCATTGGCGGATATCGCCAGACGTATCGGCCGATGGATTTGCTAGCAGTGTCCACACATCTGTCAAAGCATCAGTCGTTTCTCGTTCTTGAAAGACGTAGGTCGTGCGTCTTGCGAAAATGGAATGGAATTAATAATGGAGATTGAGATCGTAGTCCGTAGCCGCTCTAGCAAATTACATAAATACGTAATACTTTATGAGTGTACATCTCAATAGAGTGGTTAAAAAAGGGGAAAAGGTCCTCCATCTTTTGTTGGTTACTAGCTATATATAAAACAATAAATTTAAATGTTTCCTCAGTACTCATATTTGCCATTTTTATCAATAAATAATTATTACAGATTCAAGTGTATTCTATATCAATGGCTTAAACAATAAAAACGATACTTAAAATGTAAAATTGTATTAACGAATAAATTGGCTATTTAAATTACACTGATGCATCTGCCTATGTGTGGACAGACGCATCTTTCTGAGTAATGAAATCCTTTGATCTGTGCTAAAAAACCGACAACAGCCGGATTGATGGCGGATGCATCGGCGGATGTAAAATACCTACTACGGATAGGCAGATTACCCCGTCTTCACATCGGCGGATGCATCCGCAGATGACGTCCGCAGATACATCTGATCATATGAAGAGGCGGCATAACAGATTATAATAATATTTATGTACGATCTCAGATCGCTAATGTCAAACTTACTGTCAATATGTCAATTTGTTATTTGAATACCAATTCGGGCTTGGATGCATTCCGATTTTTTAAATATTGTTTAGTGTTTTTATATATCTAATAAACTTTTAAAAATCAGGAAACGTTTAATATCGACAAATGTGTGTTATACTATAATACTGTGAAATGATTGTATGTGTACTTCTATGTTAAATTTGTGATTATATCTAATCGTTATAACTTAATTTTCTACGGTTTTAAGTGTATATTTGTGTAAATATAATATCGGAAATATAAAAAATAGGGAGTTTAGGTGTGTTTGTGTTCGTTCTTCATTAATGCGATTGTCAGAAGTAAGTATTTAGTGTAATTCAATAATATAAACGAGTGTTAAGCCAATTAAAGAATAGAAAAAGGGTTATTTGTCACTGGTCTTTATAAATCTTATTATTGTTATTATTTTTTGTGTCGTATTATATTAATATTACGGTAAACTAGTTTATTGAAGCAGTTTCTAATAAGAAACAATATAAGTGTAGTTCTGATTTAAAATTAAATTCACCATTTAATTATTTTGTTTAAATTCTTATATTCCTATACTCTTTTTTAAATTAAAATTACTGAGTAACTCTAAACTTATATCCCATAAACTTTATAAATAAAAAAGTATGGTCCAAGATGTAGTTTATTCTTGTAATTGACATATATTTACTGTTTTTAAGGGGCTGAAGAATAAGAATTATCTTTCTTAAGTATAGATTTTGTTAAAATTAAAATAATCTAAAAATGCATCTCTCCCAAATTAATTAATTCTTTTTGTAATCTATTTTCCTTTGTCATCACATCACATGGCATTATAAGTGAGCTTACCATAATTACGAAGAGCCAACCGGGATACAGAAAAGAAGGGCTCATTTTCATTTCGCTTTTTGCTTAATTTTTGTCATATTTGAAATGCAATCAAAATTATTGGGTATTGGTAAATTAAATATTATAAATTATTGGTTGGGGTGTCGGTGCTGTTCAAATTTGACCATTACGCCGGGACAGGGATCTCAAACCAGGACTATCCTGTTCAAACCAGGATGTATGGTAAGCCTAATTATAAGAAAAGAAGATGGCATAGTGGCATAGATGGATGGGTTGCATGGCAGAGTTCACTGTCAAAGTTCCCTATCAGCAATAAGGCCGCCCTCTGTACATAGTTTAAAATCTTGTTAACTCTTCTTGTTAATTTATCTATTTACAAAAAAAGTATGTCTATCAGTTATCTAGTCTCCATAGTACAAGCTTCGCTTAGTTGCATCCCTGGTATAATCTATATATATAAAAATGAATTGCTGTTCGTTAGTCTCGCTAAAACTCGAGAACGGCTGAACGGATTTATCTTATCTTGGTTTTGAATTATTCGTGGAGGTCTAGGGAAGGTTTAAAAGGTGAGAAAAATTCGAATAATTGCCGGGAATTGCCGGGTCCACACTAGCGAAGCCGCAGGCGGAAAGGTAGTGTACTATAAAGAATTTGTCATTAATTCTATTTCATTATTTCAGCCATGGAGTCGTGTTGTTCTCGGTTCACGGCTGCAGAGGGTGGGGCGAGACTCGCGGCGGCTGCTGGCGCTAAAAACATCATGATCACAGAGCACACCAACTTTATACCTACGAGTCTGTTGATTGAGTTTGCTCATCGTGTTAGAGGGTAAGTTATTTCCATTTCTTCATCTGCTATCAGTCTTTTGTACGACTTTAATCAGATGTGATTTGTATATGACGTTACTAGGATTCAGGACCAATGCTCCAATCCCTAATGTCACATTACTGTAGGATTATAAAAAAAATTGTTTATAAAAAAAAATTGTTTATAATATACAGTCTTCTGTACAACTTTTTTTTTTCCATTTTCTATATTTGCCATCAGTCTCTCTTTTACGTCTTTTATCAGATTTGATGTGCTTAGGGTATGGAAACATTAATCAGATTTTATGTGATTTGAATAGGCCATTATTGGGATTGAGGACCAATGCCCCAATCCTTAATGTCACATTACTGTAGGACTATATTGCTACGCTTCAGTCTCTAAGGATTCACCTTGAGCAAAGGATGCGATAGTGGATTTGGGTTGGGAGAGGGTAAATTTGCAACACAATATGCATCAGAAAGGCTTCAAAAACATTCATTGGTGCAGTGGATATGACAGTGTCTTGCGCAGTAGGGTGTGGGTTCGATTTCCATAAGTAGATAATTATTATGAGAGGGTATTTTGGATTTGATCACAATAAGTGCTGGTAAATTTGTCATGGTGAGAATGTATGGAAGATAGCCGTAGCCGAATTTTATTTAAGGTGGCCAATCAACAGAGACTAGCCCACAGCTCATTGTATAACAAGTATGTTACTCCCACATTGTCTATTTCCTTAAACAATGGGTTGGAAAATTAACAACATGACTAGACATGAATCAGGTGGCTGTTGTCTATAAGTAATTATTATTGCCACATATGCTTTGCTGGACTATTGTGAATAAAGAATAAAGCACATAATTTTGTGTAGCAAGAATGGAAAAGATTCATTGTAGTTTATAGGAATAAATGCAAAAAAAATATGTTTATTAAAGTAATTAAAAAATTATGACAGTGATATAATCTTTTTATTCTCCTATTTTTATCTACTTAAATTACCGTTTTAAATCTTATATATAAAAATAAATCGCAAAATGTGTTGGTAAGCGCATAACTCAACAACGACTGGATCAATTTGGACAATTCTTTTTTTAAATGTTCGTTGAAGTTCAAGCACGGTTTTTACGGCGAGAAAATTTCGAATAATTACCGGGTCCACGCGAGCGAAGCTGCGGGCGGAAAGCTAGTAATAAATAAATTAAGAAAGTGGTATAATCTTTTTATTCTCCTATTTTTATCTATTTAAATTACCGTTTTAATTAACTTATTAAAATTACTAGCAGCGCCCCGCGGTTTCACCCGCGTAGCTTCTGATCCCGTGGAAACTCAGGGATTAAAAGTAGCCTATATGTTATTCTGATGTATAAGCTATATTGTGGTAAAGTTTCATTCAAATCCATTCAGTAGTTTTTACGTGAAAGAGTAACAAACATCCATACATCCATACTTACAAACTTTCGCCTTTATAATAGTAGTAGGATACGTTTTCTCTTTAAAATATTTATTTTTCTTACAGTTCACTAGAATCCGGTTACCAACGCTCCTTCTACATAACTCGAGCGTCTCGTATAGACTGCGTGGCGCACGAGTTGAGGATACTCACCGACCTGGTGATCAGTGGAGTGAAGGTGTATGATGATGTACTGGATTGGGGCCAGGAGTTGGAGGAGAAGCAGGTTCGTGATCATCAAGGAGGAACATTGTTTATGCTTTCTGTCTGAAAATATTTTTGTGTTAGATAAACAAGAAGAAGCCGGATGAACATGTAGTTCATGATATGATTGGAATTATGACAATAATTTAAAGTTTTCTATACATATGATAAAACTGCAGAAATGAAAATTCTGTACATTGTAGATATTTGAAAAAATAATTAATTATCAGTGGGTGCAACATCAATATAGAACCTAAAAATGTGGTTTCTGTGTCTATCTGTATGTTTGTGGGCGCACCACATGCAAAGTACTGATCCGATTCGAATGCGGTTTTAACAGATATCTTTCAACATTTGGTGTGTAATTTCTCCCCCCACTCCATTTGATCTATAGACCCTAAAAGCAAGCAAAGTCGCAAACAGAATCTAGTTAGTTTTTTTTGTTTTTCCAGGTCTTTGTATGTACTTCGTTGGTTCTAAAACGCATGCTGGAAGACGGAGTGCTGGATATGCTAAAAATCAATGTCCTTATTATCGACAGTTGCCATTTAGTGTTTAAAGACGGGAATCTACAATATGTATGTATTGCTTTATTATAACGTTTATTGTTACGTTTATTGTTACTTGTAAATTATAAATCCCAGATTCCAGATACCTATAGTAATATACTAGAAACATATCAAAACTTTAATAAAATAAACATGAGTGTTACAATTTAAATCAGCCTTGTGTGTGACAAAATTACTTAATACATATGATTTTAAAATTATCCATACTTATATGGACTTCTAAAATAAAATAAAATGAAAATAAAAATGGCCTTTATTTCCTCTGACCAGTAAAAAAAAACTTATCTAAATATATTTAAGAATAAATAATTATGTTACATTTATATAAAAAAAAAATAAATATAAACTATGTTTCTTTTTCTATGTCAGGTTGTTCCTTGATATAGGCCCCCTCTAGATCACTCTATGGACTTTAACTGAAGGTTTTATATACTACTACTAATATATGATATTCTAAACTATATAAATTATTGCATTTTAGATAATGAAGATATATAAAGACTGTAATGAATACAAACGCCCTAGGATCTTGGCTATGACCTACCCTTTATTCCAACCTGCCAAAGACAATATAAATGAATACTCCGATAAAAGCATAGACAATAACGAAACAAGTGAAATCCAAAATAATGATAATTCTAATGATTCTGAAAATAAAGACGATACAGAAATTAATGATAATGATTCCATTAAAGTGAATACTTGTGTAAATAATGATGAAAAAGATAGTAATGAATGTTCTAATGAAAAAGTAACCGAAATAGACAAGACTCATGAAATTGTAGATTCAGGTAACAGTAAAGAAAATTGTACTGATGCTTCTGATAAAAATAAAGAAGTTAACGTAAATAATGATTGTGAAATGCAAGAAAACGCTGATAATAAAATAGGTGATACAGAGGGAAAAGGCGATATTAAAGATACGAAAATTACTGTAAGTGAGAAAAATAATGAAGACAACAATTTGGATGTAAAAGTTGCTTCTAACGAGAATCATACTGAGGAAGTAATTAGCGAACATAATAAAGATACTAAACTTATTGAAAATTTAGAAGTTGATGAAAAAAAAGATTCAGGCTCTAAAGATGAAGAAAATGCAGTATGTTGTTATAAACATGATATGAAGAGTAAAGATAATGTGAAAACGGCGGATGAAATGGCCGTTTATGAAAATTTGGATGATTTCCAAATGTATGAGAAACTTGAGTGGAAGTTGGAAGAATTGGAGAAAGAGTTGTGCTGTGAAATGGATTTAGCTGAGGATATTGATGGAGGGAAACGGTGAGTCTTTTTAATTGAAATTGTAATATATATATTTTTTTATACCGCAATAAAGAAATGTTTGACCATAGTTTCACCTGGTGGTAAGTGATAACATGGTCTAGGATGGAACACACTTCTTTATGTAATGCCTATTCACATTGACCTTAAATTTAACCAGATCGTATTTGCTTGGAAAGACAGAGGCCGGAAGAGAATTCCATTCCCTACTAGTCCATATTAAAAATGACGAATAATTTTATTTCATATTTAGTATTTTATTTGAAATGGAATGTACTCGCGTTAAATCAAACACAAGATTATACTTTGTAATACATTTTTGAGCAACTATTATATATTCTGAATGTCCTGTAAAATTTGGTAGGCTAGCTATGAAAGACTGTATGTAATTTTAATAACAGTAGCTCCTCTGACCGATATCGGCCATGGAGGCAAATCTTAACAGAGACTAGACTTCTCTTATGCACTTGTGCACTTGTGTGGAATCACAGGTGCACTCTCTATTCCTTATCTGTCATAACCCTTAGGGGGCAGTTGGACACTCGCGGAGAGTGATCAAGCAAAGGACCGACAACATACGTGCTCTACGAGGCACGGGGGTGTTCCAACACCGCCAACTTCCACACTCAGGGCTGTTACTGAGATTTCTTTTTCAGAAAAATCCAAATAACATTTGTTTTTATCCCATCCGGGATTTGAACCCGAGACCACTCGATCTGTAATCAAAGAAACCACCAGACCGATAATTTTAATAATCTATTAAAAAAATAATAATAACTCAAATAATTTCAGACTATCACCATCAATAACAAAGCCCAAAGAGGTTATAATAGAATTCAACAGCGTGTGTGACAATCTGTCTGAAGATTACATAGAACTGGATAAGTATATGAGAGACACGGTGAAAGAGGCCATGGACTTTATACAGGAGCATCGGTAAGTTTGCTTATAGTAATAATAATAATAATAATAATAAAATTCTTTATTGCACATGTAAGTAAGGATACAACAAAGACAAAATACAGCTAATAGGTATAGGTGCAGAAGGCGGTCTTATAGCTAGCAAGCTATCTCTACCAGACAACCGTGAAGTAAAGGAAAGCTGTCTAGAAAAGGTGGAGGTGGTGCAAATGAAAAAATATATATAATAAAATCGAATAGATATTACATAAATCAAGATATTATTAAATAAATATGAATGCATACTCATAAAATAAAATATATAGATAATAAATATAAATACATATAAATACCATACACATAAATAACAGTGCTAGTCATGATACCAATGTAAAGTGTTATAATAGTGCCTTAATTCAGATTTAAAGAGTGAAAATAGTATTGGTTCTTATAATGTTCTCTGTATAATGTTAAAATGTGGCGTCACGTGACGTCACAATTCCTAAATCGCGATGTTGAAATGTTTTCGCCGCTAAGCATATATACCACTTCCAAACATCAATTCTCGGTCAGTCCTGTGGTTAGGACTGGTCGAGGATCCTCCCGCCTCGTTGCAGGAATAATACCATCCTCCAGATGGACCTAATGTGTATGTCTTTAATTTTTGGGTGTACTGCGTTGAAATAATTTATTGTTTATATATGACATCAAAATTGTACTCATACTAAATATTTGAATTTGAAAATTTGAATAATTAAATTTGAAAAATATGTTGTAAACAGTGGTTTGCAAACCAAAAAAAAAAATTCTTTGTTATTTCGATTTAAACGGTAATCGGTAAATTTGTATTATAATATTTTTTTGTATTTTGTTCAGGTATGACCCAACAGAAATATATGGAGAGGAACTATATGAGGAGTTTATTAACATCCCCGATCCTACCATAGAGCCTAAACAGTTGTTCTACCAGTTTTTATTTGTTTTGGAAGAACTTGGTTAGTATTTGTTGTAATCACTCCTTTATATAAAATATAAAATGTTCCTGGACATTAAACACAACGTCATCTAGTCCTAAACTAAGCAAAGCTTGAAATATCAAAACAATTTATTAAACATATTTGTAAAAAGTTCACATGATATTTTCCTTTTTTTAATATTTTGGGATATAATAGTATGTTGTAAAGTTGTTTAATTTATAGAATTTAGATGAAAAAAACAAAGATTTTTATTAAATTTTCAAAATTTAACATTATTAATATAATGCTTTTTTTGAAGATGTTTGAAACTTAAACTGTAATTGTAGACCAGGAAAACTTATGTGTGTTTTTATAAAGTTCTAATTTTCGATAAATAGTAATCAACTTGTGTTTTATTACAGGGCCCTACGCAGCAGACAAAGCCGCGTTTTCATTACTAACTAAATTAGAAAAACTCAAAATCAAAGTGCCTTACGAAAGACATTTTCTACTTTTATGCCTTTGTACTTCTGTATTCATAAAAATTAGATGCTACGCAGATTTAATATTTTCCAAATATCAAACTGATTGGGAGAAACTGACATTATTTTCGACACCGAAAGTCCTACGATTTGCAGCTATTTTGGAACAGTTTCAACCAGAAAATGATAAAAGTGAGGGTAGTAATAGAAATAAATGTCTTGAAGGTGAAGTTAAGAAAAATAATGATTGTGATAAAATATTGAGCAACGATATTGGACAAGAACAAGATGTTAAATCGGAGAATAATGAAAGTAAAACAAAAGAAAATATTAATAATTCTGACAGTATAGAGAACTCAAATAAAGATGTAAAAGATCAAACTATTGAATCTATACATTGTAAAAATACAGAACAACATAATGATTTAAATAATGATAATAACATTAAAATTGGACAAGACGAAGATAATTCAGGAAGTCTAAATGATTCTAAAAATACTGATAAATTGAATAATGATAAGAAAATTAAAAAGGAATATAATGAAACAGTATGCAATGATCTTGTAGAGACGCATGATTCCAATAATCATAATGAACGCAGTAAATTTCAACATGAAATTGAATGTGCACATGGTTCTAAAAGTAAAGATTACTCAAATAATGATTTAGTAACTAAAGAGAAAAATAATGAAACGACACATAATGATATTGCTGAAGAGCAAAATAATGATAATGACATAAGTAAAGAAAGCTCAGCAAATTCAGATGCAAATAAAAAGGAAATGAAAAGATCAAAAACTATAGAGTTGTTGGACAAAATAAATGAATGTGATTTTGCGTCTTTGGGCGATAAAATTGAAGATAGAGTAAATATGTTTCAAATGAATTTGAAGGATATTGAAAGTGAAGAGAAAGGTGAAATTAAACATGATATAAATCAAGAAAATGTTTTAAATAGCAATGATATTATGTATTCTAAGGACAGTGGACAGAAAAATAGTGTGGATCCAGATAAAATAAACCAGATAAATGAATCAGATAAAAAAGATTGTGAAACAAATAGTCCAGTGAAAAACAATGAAACAATAATAAATAGTGACAAACAAGACAGTCCAATTAAAAGTAGTGAATCGGAAAATACAGTTCCTAGTGACAAAGTTGATAGTGAAATGTCAAGTGACAAAGTCAGTACTGTAATGGTTAGTGTAAACCCTAGTGAAGTGATACGTGAAAGCCTTAGTGAGAAAATCGATAGTGAACTCTCTACTGACAAAGTTTGTGACGTTACAAGTGTGATAGAAGAAAGCAAAGTGGTTAGTGAAATTCCTAGTGACAAACTGGATAGTGACAAAGTGGACACTCAAGTGGCAAGTGACAAAGTGGAAACTGTCACTGAAACTCACAAAGTGTTCAAACGCGGTCGTGGTAGGGGGCGCGGGAGACCGCGAGTGAACGCGAAAGTACAACAACAGCAAAGTAGTGACACTTTGTGCGGTATTGTGTTTCTGAAGGAGCCGTTGATGGCGAAGATACTTTTTATGATCATTGTGGTAAGTTTTTCTTGTCAGCTTTGATTTTTTTTATGTTATAGCAGGCAAGCGGGGCATGCGGTTCACCTGATGTTAAGTGACTGGCCGCAGCCCATGAACATCTACAACATGAAATGTCGCATGCCGGCTTAAAGGAAGGGAGGGGAAAAAGGAGATGATAAATGATAGGAAGTTAGGAGAGGACTAGAATAGGGCGGGAGAGGAATGGGATGGGAATACAGGCCTCCCGGCACCAGCTCACCGTACTGCACACAGTGCAATACTGCTCACTAGTTTATTACAATATTTTTATTTATGGTGAGAGATCATAAAAATATCCCCTTTTGCAATATTCTGTAACATCAACAGCAGCCCATGAATGCTATAGCATAAGCTATATGATCGTGAGTGAATGCTAAAGTACAGCAAAGTAGTGACACTTTGTGCGGTATTGTGTTTCTGAAGGAACCGTTAAATAAATAAATAAAATAAATAAATATTCCTGGACAAGAAACACAGCGCCATCTAGTCCCAAACTAAGCAAAGCTTGTACTATGGAAACTAGATAACTGATAGACATACTTAAACATATTTTTTTTTTGTAAATACATACATACTATAGATAAATTAACACCCAGACAGTAGAAAATTACAATGTTCATCACATCATAATTTTCTGCTCGTCGGAATCGAACCCACACCCTCTGGCGCAATAGATCATTGCGACACCACTGCGCCAATCGGGCCGTTGATGGCAAAGATACTTTTTATGATCATTGTGGTAAGTTTTTCTTGTCAGTGATTTGTTGTTAACTGAGTAGTTCTATAATTGGCCAGTTGTGTACGATCAGTTTGTATTACATTCGACATAATTTTGCATTTTTTAATTGCATCCTCTATTAGTTTATTACAATATTTTTGTTTATGGGGAGAGACAAACTCATATCGAAAATCTCCCATATGGAGAAACCTATATCGGGTTTTAAAATCCTTTCGCAATACTTTGTTACATCCACTGTAGCTCATGAACACCTGTAACACTAAAGTTGTAAGATCGTGAGTAGTGATACTAGCGGTATCGTGTTTCTAAAAGGTGTCTGTCTGTCTGTCTGTTCTTTACACCTAAACCACTGGACCTATTTGTTTGTACCCATATAGTTTGAGACCGACCGAAAGGACATAGGCACATAGGATACTTAATATCCTAGGAATCTGACGCGAACGGGAAAATACACAGGCGAAGCCGCGGGGTATTATTATGTATTTAGACGACCCGATGGCGCAGTGGTCAGCAATGGTCTATTGCGCCGGGGGTTGTGGGTTCGATCGCCACAAATAGAAAATTATGATATGATGTACATTGTAATTTTTCACTGTTTGGGTGTTGAAATATCTAATGTAGTATGTATTTACAAAGAAGTATGTTTAAGTATGTCTATCAGTTATCTAGTTTCCATAGTACTTTGCTTAGTTTGGACTATCATATATTTATTTATCGCTCCCTCAGGATATGTCACGCTCTCGGCCGAATCTCTCTCATCTCTGTGCACAATACTGCGCAGTGGAGAGCGTCGATGAGCCGAGGGAGAGTCAGCGGCAGGGCAGGAAACAGGAGGATGTGTTGAAGAAGTGAGTTTTTGTTTATTTTATTCCTATTCCTTCTCCAAGCGTAACAAACACATTAAACCACTTAAAACCGTAAATGCGGAGAGGCAAATGCTGAGTGGTTCTCCTAATCACAAACACCTCCTAAATATGTTATTTTATTACTAGCTGTAACCCGCGGCTTCGCCCGCGTATTTTTACATTGGAACTTCTTTAACCTTTCATAATCAAGTGGACTACAGTCACTTAACTTGATATTAATTCTACCCTTCTTACTAATATCATAAATATTAAAGATTGTTTAGATGTTTGGATGTCTATTTATCAATCAAGCCACAACTACTGAACTGATTTTGATGAGATTTCGTATCAAAATCGTTGCACCATACAACCAAGAAGCTACAACGTTCCAATTAATTTTCCATTTGTTAATATGCTAAATAACAGCTTAGAAAAAAAAACCTTATTCCCAAATATTATAAAAATATAATTTTTTTACATATTATCAGCAACTACTTTTATTAATAATAAAATATTATGACTAATTGTGTACTTTCATTTAAACAAATTCAGTGGTTAGAAAGTGGTTGGTGTTAAGTAAGGAAAAAAAACAGATAAAAAAGCCTTGGTGGACACTTACGTCCCGAGAGTTTGGCATGTGCGTAAATGCATAAATTATATTTACTTCATATTAATTATGGAACGTGTTAAAGAAAACTGAGGTTGTGCGATATTAATACATATATTTAACTTTTTATCGTCTTAATTACAATTAATAATTAACACTAATACAGTAATCTAACAGAATCTTGCCACCGTAATATCTTTGTACATTTAAAAATTGTAAGGAACATAAGAAAATACACCACTAAACATACTACATTTAAATTCAAAAGAAAGAAGGAAAGAATAACTTTATTGCCAAAAATATAGCCAAAAATTACACTTAATTTAAACAATATACAAAAAGAACTTAAAGTTATATTTGGGGCAAATAAAAATAACCAATGAAATTATTGAATCAAGTCGCCATGATCAACTCTGAAAACGTACTGTGTAATTTTATACATGGTTTTGTTTCCCTGAACGAAACCTCTGCCTGTTTAGCCCACTTTCCAGATTGTCCAAAATGCCTGTTCCCGGATGAAATATCGATCACGCCAGCGGTCACACACAATTGTTTTTTTATGCCTACTATAGCTAAAACTATCGTAGCTGCAGCGCGTTTGACTATCCTCCGAGCGCCTCGGATGAAGAGGTAGCATTCCGGTTTACCATGATGCTCAGACCTGGAAACAAACAATATAAAATTCGTGCATAAAATGGACGTTGACATATTTAAAATACCTTTTTTATATTTACCGACGTCGAATGTTAATGTGTCAAATAAAAGAGGGTAGTTTACTAAAAAAAATAGCAGTATTATTTAAAATTTAAATTTTTTCCTCGTGCAAAAATAAAACAGTTTAATACAAAATTTAATTTAGCCACATTTTCTAAAATGACAAAATTTTTATGCTATCACTATAAATATATTTTAATCCTCAATCGTTTAAATATTGGTACATCAAGGAAAGGAGTAATGTTGATAATATATTTAAAAAAGTAAAATTTAAAATAAAAAAAAGGAATAAAATATACACGTTTACGTACCATATCTCCTTTAGACTGGATATAATATAGAATATAGCAATATAGAATAAATTCCACTTGTTATTGCCTCATTGCCCAGTAGAAATTCGCCAACAATATACTATAATTTTACTTCCACTGTACTTTACTTTTACTCTTTATCGAACAGCATCTTGCTCCGCTGACGACTTGTGGCGATTTGCCATTCTGAACTACCGACACGTCTTTTATATGGAATCCGCCATATTGATTCACCCTCTTACAACCCCACTTCATATAAAATCAAGTTAAATACTTTTTATTTTTAAACAATCTGAAACTTGACAATATTTTTAACTCAGCTTAAATATTTTAGTATAAATAATTTGAAAACTAATAAACGTTATCTTTTGTTTGTTTTTATGGAAACAATATAATTTTATGCAATTTTTAAAAAACAAATACTTACATAATTTTACTTATAATTGCTTACAATATTTAAATTTATTCCACGAAATACTGTACTTATTCATGGATTCTTACATTGTACAAAAACACACATATTAAATTAAAGTACACACGATGAAAGAATTCTTCAATTGTTATCTCCGTAAACAATTTGTTAAGCAATCGTTTTTGTCGCATATCTTAACTTTTACTGAACCGATTTTGATGAAATAAAAACTAAATTATAGATCTGACTATCTTTCATCTAATAAGAACATTGATTTTTTATTTTTAATAATCTTTTCTAAAGTAAAATCAAAAACAGTATAAAAAGTTGAACATCCTACAGGAACCACTTAATGTTTCGGGATAAATCATAGGAATAAAGTTAACCCATTATAAAATAAGCGGCAATTCTGTCAAGTTTTATCTTAATCCATTCAGTGATTAAAGGTTTTCCAAGAAATTATTTTTCATAAAAATATTTCATCCCCTTCGGGATTGATTAAAAAAAAATCTTTCTCTAAAGGACGTGTACTCATGAAAGGAACATGTGTGCGGAATTTCAAGTTTCTAGGCCCAAAGACCTCGCCTGTAAAATTTATTTTCAGTCATTACTTTTGACTTTTATGTATATCGTCGCATATCTTCGCTTTCGGTGAACAGATTTTGACGAAATAAAAAATAAATCGTAGATCTGTCTACGTTCTACCTAAAAATAATAATAATTTCCCATTTTGATATCATATTTTCGATTAAATTAAGAAAGAATATAAAACTTTAAACCTTTCTCCCACGGGAACTACAGCTTTTTACGAGATGAATCATATCTCAAAAGTTGAGTAATAGTATAGTCATCAAACGTGTAAAGTTTTATCTTAATCCATTCAGTGGTTAATGCGAGGTTGAGGTCCAAAGACTTTTTTTCATATCCTTTTTTTAAAAATTTATTTCGTACCCTTAGGAGTTGAATTTCGAAAAATCCTTCCTTAGTGGAATTCTACAACTATTCAGGAATACGTGTGCCAAATTTCAAGTTTCTAGCCCCAAGGGTTTGGCCTGTGCGTTGATTCTACGAAAACAACTCTTGCCTTTTATATATTAAGATTTTTCAAATATTATATTCACTGTGTTTAAAAATGTATCAGTTTTAAGTGATTTTTTTGTTTTCTCTCTCTTCGTATAGTCGTGTTTGTGATTAGACTAATTTTCTTTCTTTCTTTTTTCTTTGTATTCTACTCAAGGGTGTCGCCGGGAGCAAAGGGGACAGCCTCTCCTCTGGATTTGAAAAAAGTAGCAAATGAGGAAATGTGATTTTGAATTTACTAACAAAAATAATATTTTTCGTCCTCTATAGCAACATGCCCGCCGGCGACGCCCATGTACCTTGTGGTTT
The DNA here is from genome assembly GCA_001586405.1 of Phoebis sennae. Taxonomy (NCBI): domain Eukaryota; kingdom Metazoa; phylum Arthropoda; class Insecta; order Lepidoptera; family Pieridae; genus Phoebis; species Phoebis sennae. Next base: position 224,044 of record LQNK01000673.1, on the reverse strand, counting down.
ATTTTATTTTATTGCTTGTATCTATTTTGATTTCAATAATTTATTGCCTTTAAAATTTTGTATATTAATGACAATGGTGAAATAAATTGCACTTAATTAATAAACATTACAAAACAAATGTGGGTAGTCTATTTTATATCTACCCGTACGCTCTTTATGTGCCTTTGTTCGAAAAAGTTCTATAAAGTTGTGAGGCTTTGAAACCAAAAAAGGTATGTTTTAATACCAACTTTCTTGAAGACAAGGTATAATAAGACTAGCTGTGCCCCGCGGTTTCACTCGGGACTTCCAGGGTATAAACCGGGCCTAAACAAATGTTTAATAATGGAGAATGTTACTAGGTATGCCAAATAGGTTGAAAGTATGTTACAGTATAGCTTGTACCTATACAAATACACTGTTTTTTGTTGCAGTCAAAAATACCAAGTAGTTTTCATTTTATAAGCTTTTAAACTTTCGAGTTCCGCTAAAGTCACGTGACCGCTTGTGACGTCACAAAACAGACGCCGCGCGGGCCGCGCTACTTCGCGGCAACTATAGTACGTGTGGGGAGCGCTATAGCGAGCGCATGAGCTGTCTGTTTTATGACGTCACACCGCCGCAATCGCCGCGTCGCTCGGGCGGTTACGATTTGTTTTGCTTATAAATCAAAAACTTATTGACGTAACAAAATAATTTTTTCAACAGTATTTTTTAGTTAAAAAGAACAATATGAATAGCTAAAAATCAAAATTTGTTAACATTCTTCATTGTATATTTTTTTGTTTTTCCAGGTTTCGTATGCACGAATGCAACTTGCTGCTCGCGACGTCTGCGTTAGAGGAGGGGATAGACTTGCCGAGATGTAATCTTGTGGTGCGATGGGATGTGCCACCTTCGTAAGTAATACGTATATACTTTCAAGTATATTTTATTGTAAAATCTAATAGGGGGCTATGTAAAATCAGGTTGAACGTATTGGTACTGCGATTCTACACAACCAACAGAAGCAGTCGGTTGATAAGAAATCACAGCCAGTCATAACGACTATTAGCAAAGAGAGGGTAGATGGGTCGAGACGTCAGGAACATGTTTGAGTACTAACACTTTATATAGAAGAACTAATGCTCGGGTCCTACAAAAATGAAACGAGACGTTTTACTTACGGACAGTACAATAACCTACTAAGCCTTAGTCTAATGCGTGTCTATAATAAACGTGGTGTTTCCTAATAAAATAAATAAAAAAAATTAAACTTTACTTAGTTCCTTCTTGCTCGGAATGTTGTTTGTGAGCAATACATCGGTAGAACTTTCTTGGTTAATAAATAGATAGGACATGAGTGCTAATAATACAGATTTACGCTAGAATGTTTTTCTTATTTATTGTTATTATCCAGAACAATTTTTAATATTATTTTTGTCACCACCAGGTACAGATCCTACGGCCTCTGTCGCAGCAGAGCGCGTGCTGCGAAGTCGTCAGTGACGTTATTAGCAAATGCTGAGAAACACAGCTCTTTGCTGATACACCATCTCGCTGTCTATAAGGAATTGGATCAGGTAATTAAATCGTATAAAGATTATTTGTAAGAAGTTCATGGGAACCTTAAATATTTTCTTCTTTTGGGGATTTTAACCGGCTTTCAAGAATCTTGTGTAACTTCTTTTGAACAGAAAGAAATAGAATACAAAAATAATACAGAGAAAATAATTTTTAAATGTTTTTTTTAAGCAGGCATACAACACCTTTTGGCTGAAGCGCTCTCTAAAAGCTTGCCCACTTGTATCTATAGTTATCTATTATCTATACTAATATAATATAGAGGAAAGATTTGTTTGTTTGTATTGAATAAGCTCAAAAACTACAAGACTGATTTGGATGAAATTTTGTACAGAGATTCTTTTAAACTCCAAGAATGACATAGGATAGTTTTTATTTCGAAATTTCTACGGGTATGGCATATATACGCGGCTGAAACCGCGGAGCACAGCTAGTTATTACTGTATTATATAAATTAGTTGTGTTCGCGCTTACACTTGTGCACTATAATATCTCCTGCGCAGCTGGCTAGTCTCTGTTGAGATTGGCCACCATATCCGAAATCGGTCAGGGGAGCTATTATTATTATATAAATTTGTTGTGTAATCTTTTTTGATTAAAACGTTTCATATCCTTATAATAAAGACTGTTTCTTTTTCTAGATTGTTACAAGGAAATGTGGCTGCGGTATCCAAAACGAACCAACTACAGAAGAAGAAAATGAAGCGGATACATATACTCAATTTGTTAAAGCATACTCACCGAAAGATATTAGAAATGATACGAATACAGAAAAGAGTATAGCACTAGAAAAAGTTAATAAAGATCGAAAACCTAATGATAAAGATGTTAATGAAAAAGAAAATAATGAAATGAATGATAGAAATAATGAAATGAATAGTGATGATAACATTCCTAGTGAAAACGTGTTCTCCGATGATACTTTAGACTTTAGAGACCCTGATAAAAGTGTAAGGGAAAAAAGTGATAGTGTAAGTGTAAATCCGCTAGGTAAAAGTCAAAGTGAGGTGAAAGTGTGTGATAGTGTAAGTAAAGTAAGTGTAAGGAAAAGTGTAAGTGATGTGAAGATATCGTATGAAGTGGAAAAGAAGGGGGACGTGGCTAGTGTGGACTTGAATAGCGCTATCGCTTTGATAAATAGGTGAGTTTTAGTATTAAGAAAGATAAATATTATATAAATAATGAAGTGATTTGCGAATAAGTGTAATACGTTTCTGAGTATTTTAGTAAAACTGTCAATAGTTATGGTATCACGTCGGATCACCACTGTGGAGGATGGTATTATTGCTTCAACGAGGTGGGAGAATCATCGAGCAGTCCGAACGACACATATATGCTTAGCGGCGAAAACATTTCAACATCGTGATTTAGGAATTGTGACGTCACGTGACGCCACACCCTTATCGTGTTGTTAGCTTTAAGAGTTGGTGTAAAATAAAGTGTTCATTGATTCAATCATTAAAGTTACTGATGCAATTCTTTTTTATGGATGATAGTGCTGTGTTTAAAGTTAGCTGTCAGACGAAATTTGACAATGATGCGTTGCTCAGAAACGCAATTATTACAGTTACTGGATGTTTCGGGCTATAGAATAAATGAACTAGCTTAAAATTGACTCAGATGCCGGGTAGTCATTAAATTTAAAATAAGTAAAGGTCTTTATTTTTTTTACCGTAATAAGATCTTCAAATTTGTAAAATTAGATATAATAATAAGATCTTCAAACTAGAATTGATGAAATTATATCAATTCTAGTCTGATTTTCTTTTAAAATTTGAAGGATAAATAAAATAAAAATAAAAAATTAAGGGGTTATTTAGCAGCAAATAGTATTGACAAATCGCGTTTTTTTTTTAATTTTTAATTTCAGCACAGTCAGCTTTTCAGTAACTGAAATAAGCAAGGAAAAATTTAATTCTTTGATAAATTTCTCCAGGTACTGTGGAAAACTACCCTCCGATACATTCACTCGTCTTGCACCCCAATGGTGGATGGAAGAGGTTCAGTTACCGGTGCAAGGGGGGGTGCAAAAGGCATACGTTTGTACTTTGAGGATGCCTTTGAATTGTCCTGTGAAATATAATATAGTGGTAAGTAGAATTTTAGGTGTTTATATTTTGTTGATGTAGTTTTGGTTGAAATTCTCGTACTGTGATTCTATGAGGTTAAAGTTTAGACTATAATTTATTATGATATTTATTTTATATACATAAAACTCAAAGATGGTTGACTGACTCAGTGAGTGACTGACTGACGTAGTGATCTATCAACGCACAGCCCAAACCTCTGGACGGATCGGGCTGAAATTTGGCATGCAGGTAGATGTTTTTTTATGTTATAGCAGGTAAGCGGGGTATGCGGTTCACCTGATGTTTAGTGACTGACCGCAGCCCATGAACATCTTCAACATCAGAGTGTCCAGATGCCGCGCCGGCTTGAAGGAAGGGAGGGGATAAGGAGAGAATTAATCATAGGAAGTTAGGAGTGTTATTACGAAAGAGATATGAAAGACATAGCGGACGGTTTTGTGTAAAATATTCGTAAACTTTATTATTCATCAGTGGTGAATCTTGATAAAGTTATTCTAAAGTATTTATTTGCACAGTTAGGTTACAATGCCTTTTGAACTCTGTGAAACACTGTTTCATATCATATGAATATTGAGTAATTCCAGTTGAGTTACCGAGTGTTTCAAATATATTATTTTTAAAATAACACTACTATTATATTATTTTTCACAATACAAATGTGGAACTAGTGAAGTGTTTTTATGTACAATTCAATATTATTTTTTACTTTTGTCTCTTTCTGAACCTAAACAAGCTTATGTTTTTCTCTTGCATTTATTATGTTTAATGTATAGGGACACCCCATGCCCACAAGAGTTTTGGCTCGACGCATGGTGGCTCTCCAAGCTTGTAGGATATTGCATAAGTCTGGGGAACTGGACGATCAGCTGATGCCTATAGGTGAGTAAAGAATAATATAGTAATTTGTATAGCCCACTCATTATTTTTCATTCATTAATAATTTGACTGAGGCGCCACCCAAGTCCCCTCTCGCAACTCTTGCTCGTGGTAAACCCTTATAAGACTTACGGCCGTTTTCAATAATGTATCAAAGATTATGGATAGATTGTAATCTCAGATTATATGACATTTGATTGTCAAGTCATAACAAAGGCTATCCGTCGACAGCGTATTGAAATCAAAGTAAGTGCAAATAGATAGATTTGCTTGACTTTAGTAAGCACAACAAGGGATAGATAGAATATTGAAAACGGCCGTTAACGTAACAATGTAGATCTATAATAATGTGATGATATTGGGGATTAGGACTAGTCCTGAGTCCTTGTAACGCTATATCCAAAGCACATCAAATCTGAATAGGTCGTAAGGAGAGACTGATGGCAGATATAGAAAAGGGAAAAAAAAATAATTTATATTTTGTATTGTTACCCCCTGATGTAAGTGCATCTTGATTGATTTGTAAAAAACACTTTTGACTACCCGATTGGCGCAGTGGTTCAGCAATGGTCTATTGCGCCGGAGGGTGTGGGTTCGATCCCCACGAGCAGAAAATTATGATGTGATGAACATTGTAATTTTCTGCTGTCTGGGTGTTATGTATCTATAGTATGTTTGTATTTACAAAAAAAGTATGTTTTAGTAAGTATGTTGTAGTGTCTATCAGTTATCTAGTTTCCATATTACAAGTTTTGCTTAGTTTGGGACTAGATGGTGTTGTGTTAAATGTCCAGGAACATTTATTTATTTATTTGCTTCACAGTATGGAACTACTATGTAATTAAAAACTAAAAATGAAGAAGAGAACTACTATGTAATTATTAAGAATAGAAAGAAAAAATAAGTCTGTCTTCTGTGTTTCTTCATTATTAAATAATTTTAATAATGAAGAAACACAGATTTAAAACTTTCATATTTTATTTTATTCAGGCAAAGAAAATTTCAAAGCTGCAGAATTAGACACGAACATGAACACAGATTTCGGGGACAACAGTGATTCTGCGAGACCGGGGACTACCAAACGAAGACAGTACTATTATAAACGGGTAAGCAAATTGATTTAGCTTAAAACAGCCAAAGAATTTATATATAAGGTGTTACATAGCTAGTGTTTCATTTGTTTACAGGACATTCAGAACATGTATCTAAACACGTAAAAAATAATGAAAAGGGTGGATGAGGCTTTGTTAATTTAATATGATTTATTTATTGAACTTCATGTTTACGTGACGTATCAGCTGGCCGGCAACGCGGGTCAATGAACGATTACGAAAGATTGAGAGCTAAGAATGTAAATCATTGAAAAGCGAAATCAAGAAAATAAACTGTGGTGAAAAACGGTGGCAAAAAAAGTTTAATAAATAAATATAGACATCTATACTAATATTATAATGATGATTAATGAAATACAAAAAGA
>LQNK01000673.1:204398-217855 GCA_001586405.1 Phoebis sennae | reverse complement strand
TATTATTATTATTATTATTATACTAATATTATAAAGCTGAAGAGTTTGTTTGTTTGTTTGTTTGAACGCGCTAATATCAGAAACTACTGGTCCGATTTGAAAAATTATATTAGTGTTAGATAGCCCATTTATCGAGGAAGGCTATAGGCTATATATCATCCCGATATTCCCACGGGAGCGAAGCCCTGGTGCGCAGCTAGTATTAAATAAAGAAAGCCTCGCCGATTCTTTTAATTATTTTTAAGTGTTTAGATACATGTTTTGAATGTCCTGTAAACAAATGAAACGCTAGCTATGTAACACCTTATATATTCAAATAATGATTACGTTTTTAATGACATCAATTCATTATGATTTGTTTTCATTTATTTATATTAATTTTCTACTAGCGTCTTTAAATTTGGGATTTTCTATAACTAAAAATCGATATGTGACGACGGGTTAGAATACGTGTGTCGTCACCCCATTTTTACCCGTGGGTGTCGTAAGAGGCGACAGAGGGTAATTCTGCTGCATGACATCTTCTGAAATATTTTTTTTTGTATATAGCATAATTACTCTTTCACCCCACCTTTATACTCTTTGCTTCTCACCTTATGTCCAGTGGTTGCCTGGTGGAAATCACTGCTTAGTGATAAGGCCGCCGTTTATACTGTGCCTTTTTAATGTGTTATTTCTTTCTACGTGCATTCTGTATTTATATTATGTTAGGAATTGTTCCAATGATACACATCACTTGCACGTACATGTTTATTACCCAATGTTTCGTAACAGTCTGAGAGGAATACAACACTTACAACCTATTTTATAATAGTCAATGACACACCATTTGAGAGAGGGTAAATGGCAATATCATAAACAACAGATACATGACTTTAGTTTTACTTCATGTCAATTTACAATAATAATTAATAACAATATTATTACACAAAGTTAACTACTACATTTAATACTTAAACACTCAAGACTAAATACAAAATAATACTCAATAATCAATTATATAGATGGCACCACTGTTTTATACTATCATGACATTGACATTTCAGTTACTGTAAACTAATGTTACTAGCAGTTTGTATAATAAAGAGTAAAAAATAAATAAAAGAGTGGGAGGCGAGCATTGCACGATGGGGTCAAAATGTCAGAAAATTGTGTTTGTATGTTTGTGTTTGTTTATTTCAGACTGCCTGGGCGTTCACCGACTGCCAACCAATGATAGATACGACTGACGCGGAAATTGAAGCCAATCCTGTACCTACACATATACCGAATAATAATGGCGGTGAGTTATACAGTTATTAAATAAATAAATGTTTTTTTTTATAATTTTTTTTAAAGTGGTTTTGTCACTGAGTGTTTATGTCACCCCAAATAAATGTTTTATACGTCATCCTCTAGGTTCTGACGGAAGATCAGTGCCACTTTCTCGCGACTGTGGTATAAAGTCAGTACCTCTTCAGGAATGTAGTACACACAACTACCCCACTTGGCCTTCCATAACAGGCAATTTTCGTTTCAAATTCAAATTCAAATCGTTTATATGTTACATTGTTGTACATAATACACCGACACATTAGTAACATATACCCTGAAAGGGCGCTACAATATTTTACATGAAAAATATATTACAATGAATATCTGTTATACAAAAAAACAAATTTGTTCCCATGGTGTGCTTCTTATTTTTTCTGTTTATACTTCTGTCTGTCTCTCTTATGTATTGTGTGTTGTATACCTTTATCCTAAATAAATTTCTTATCTATCTATCTATCTATCTCTATTTCAAAGAACACAACAACAAAGTGTCTTCGCCTTAATAGAGACAATAAGAAAAGTGTTAATGGACACATTCTTAATTCTATTTACAGTAGTTAGTATACGTTAGATTAAAATGACTTATTAGTCTTATATACTAGACTAGATTGTAATTGAAATCTTTGGCATGGAAACTAGATAAAAAAAAATTCGAAAGCTCTTTTGAAACGTCACATACATATTTTATTTTCAAATAAAGTGTATATCAGATGACTCAAACAACTGTCCATATAAAAAATAAGGTTTTTTTGTATAATTTTGTTTTATTTTTTATATATTTTTTTTTCAACAGGTAAACGAAACGTCCTCCACGCTCTAGTCTCTGGTCTATGGTGTGCGTTACCAGAGAGGTACAACACTCGCGGTAGAAGATTGCATCTCCCTCAACACGCCACTCAAGCGCTGGGCGTGTTGCTTCGAGCGCCGCCTGACAGGTGAGAGAGAGAGAGAGAGAGAGAATAAAACATCCAATAGTGTGAAAGAGATATTATGCAAGTACCGCCGCGGGCGGAAATCTAGTATTAAATTAATATGGTAGATCCCGCAGTTCCATCCGCAAATAGAGAGAGAGAGAGAGAAAATATCACATCAATAGTGTGAAAGAGATATTATGCAAGTAACGCCGCGGGCGGAAATCTAGTATTAAATAAATATGGTAGATCCCGCGGTTTCATCCGCAAATAGAGAGAGAGAGAGAGAAAATATCACATCAATAGTGTGAAAGAGATATCATGCAAGAGAAACTGCGGGCAGAAATCTAGTATTCAATAAATATAGCAGCAACCTATTATTTTATACTAACTGGTGCATCTAACTACTACCCTTCTTATTAGCTACTAACTTTCTTATTAAGTAAATAAATTTTCTTTTCTTTTTTTTTCTTTCCTCGTGGTTTCATCCGCGTATACCTCTCAGAATAGAAAATCAGTATAAGTCATAAGCAAATAATGAAATAAAAATAAGTATAAGTAAGAATCTGTGAGCGTATTTTAAATTAGCTTAGCTAAATACCACGACAAGAAATAATTAAAATGATATACTTTATACTTTGTATTGATACTTCTTGATGGAATTGCATATCACTTTTATATAAAGACAAACAGGTAGTTGATGATGAACCAGAAGATGATGTACGAAACCGGTCGTGTTTAAATAAATAAAACATTATTGTAAAAAATGTTAATATAGTGGAATTGAAAGTATAAAAATGTGTTTGTCTTTATATAAAAGTAATTAAAACGAAACTCCAAGATAATTGGTGATTTTTGTCATACAGGTTACAAATACCAGCTTTCCCCGTGTACACTCGGTCTGGTGAAGTCAGAGTGTCAGTGGAACCAGCGTTGGAGGCGGACGTGAGGTTGTCTCCGAAGAGGGACGAACTTATACGACGGTGAGTAAATAAATAAAAAAAATAAGTACTCAAAAAATTTTTTTTTTTATTTTTTTTTTGTAATTTACTAACTGTAACCTTAACTGTTAGAAACCTAAGTAATTGTTGTGTAACCAATCGTTACATTAGTATATTCAACTTCACTGCAGTATAAGCATTAGTTTGAGATTAAACATTGATAAATCATACATGCTGTGTTTATCTATAACTAGCTGCTTCTTTCCCGTGGGAATATCGGGATGATATATAGCCTATAGCCTTCCTCGATAAATGGGCTATCTAACACTAAAAAACTTTTTCGAATCAGTAGATCCAGAGATTCTCGCCTTTAAACAAACAAACTCTTCAGCTTAATAATATTAGTATATATAGTAATATTAAGTTAGCCAGTAGGTTTTTTTGTCATGTAATTTTGTTGATAAACCTGTAATAAATAAATAAATGAAAGACATACATTTCATTAATTTTTCAACTTTTCATACAAAAAAGAAAACGGAGATATCCTTTTAAAGTTATCGTGGGTTACTAAAATACATTGGCAATGGCTGTTTCGCGGCACCTTAGGAAGTTAAACTATATGTATGAGTAAATAATTATTTTGTATGTGGGTTTCCAAGGCTCGACATTGGGACCTTTGTTATTTAAAGTATTTAACAATGATGTGACTAGGAATATTGACAAATCAACAGTTATGTCGCAGTATGTATATATATCTATTAATGTTGTTTATAAATAACTGTACTGCGCGGCTTCCCTCCCATAGCACAGTGTTATATAGCCTACGTTGATCAGGGATAATGTAGGATTGGTAAAGGAATTTTTCAAATCGGCCTATTCAATTCAAATACAAACAAAAAATGAAATCTTACCCTTCATACTTTTATTGTAGATACACAAAAGTATACTTAATTGCCTAAAAGGTTTATAAAACAATGATAAATTGTGTACAAATAGGCGACTCAATGGCGATAGCTTTCCAAATATTATTTGTCATTACTAGGATATTTTATCCTACTAATATTATAAATGCAAAACTTTGTGAAGATTTATGTATGTATGTATGTTTGTTACTTTTTGACGCAGAAACATCTGAACCGATTATGAAACTTGGTATACACATAGGTAAGGGTTCAGAATAACATATAGGCAACATTAAATCCCGGAGTTGCTACGAGATCAGCTGTAACGCGGGTGAAACCGCGAGGCGCGACTAGTAACATATAATTATGTTTTTTTCACAGTTTCATGCGTTTCGTATTCTCGGATGTGTTGCGCGTGCGTCGCCGCGGTATGGAGCTAGAGACGGAGGGGTCTACGCAGAATAATTATTACATCGTGCCTACTATTAAAAGTAAGTTATTTAACATTTTAACTGTTTAAGTGAACATTCTTTAGTATTAAGATATTGTTAGAAACTAATAGAGGGGCTTTGTATAATTATGTCGAAATGTAACAGAAATGTACTGTGATTCTATACAACTGGCCAATTGGGAATTTGAAAAAAAAATAATTAATGATTATTTTTATATATTTGAACGCTTTATTATTATTAATATTGATATCGAATGCGAAAAAGTAAAAAAATTGCTTTTTTCAATTATTTATAGAGAATTAAAAATTGATAAAATTTCAAAAAAGTCACGTGACTACAAAACGCGCCACGATGGGCCGCGGTAGTTGTGACGTCATATTGTTATATCTGTATAATAACAGTACAACGTTTACGGCTATTACAGGGGACTAGATAATCATACTGACAATTTATTGTTAAAAAATAAGTTGTTAGTTAATTCCGATTAACTATGTGTGATAAAGGATTTATAAAGGCAAAGTCTGATAATATCCCTGATGTTGATATATTAATAAGCATTTTTTTAAAAATGACGTTTGATTTAATTCTGCTGAAGATCGAGGTGCCAAGGCATCAAGGTAAGATGATATAAATGATTTGTTGTTTTCTCTTTTTATCCGCAGCTGGTCTAAGAACTGTTGTAGTACTTTGTCTTTTACGATTAGGTTGACAGTCAAACTTCGCACTACATCAATTTTAATCTTTGCTTTACGTCCATTGTTGTATAATAAATACAATTTTCCATATAGGAAAAAAACAGAAACCAAATGAATTATTTAAATGTTATTATAACAACAGAAAAATTACTATAACAAATTTAAAACATTTTAATATTATTAAATACATAACCTGAAACGAAATTTGATCTCCATCATTAGATAAAGAAACAAGATTTTATTATTTAAGCACTCAAAATTATCAATAATTTTTTAATGCTATAATTTTGAAGATTATGAATTGAATTTAGATTATATACTTAAATCAATAATTAATGGTATTAACATCGAAATGATCTTCACAACGGGGAACATTTAAAAACATATTGTCAGGAGTTGTTTTTGTAGTGTTCGTACACAATGGTATAAAACAAGAACGATAACTTTCAGATTTGACATTTTGAAAATAAATTTCGAATGAAATTAATTTAAATTGAACAATGATAACAGAATTAAATAGACCAAAACACCATGTTATGTCTGTATCAACTATCAACTGCAATGAGTGAAATTTAACATTATGACGTCACACGCGCTCGGTTTTATTCGGGAGCTGTCGACATGTCTTCGGCACCCAATTCAAAAATTAATTTTCATTTTGAAATAACTTTTGAATTATTGCGAAAAAAAAATAAAAAAAATAGTTTTGCTATAAAACTTGTGTATAATCTTTCCATTTATCACAAAAAAAAATTTCATTCAAAAACTCAATTACAGAACTAGTCAGTTAACAACAAATTACAGCTAGTCATAAAGACTATTAGCAAAGTGAGGGTAGTTGGGTCGTGACGTCAATAAGACGTTCGAGCACCGCGCAATCGGTACCAATGCGCGCAGATACTAAACGCGCCTACTCTTTTATAGGACCTTGATAATAGCTAACAACTGACAAGTAACATTTGCATAGAAAGATGAATTCAGAACTTGTCAAAACATGAAATCACAAAATGTTGCCGACAATATATTTTTGGTGAAAAAATTGTATGTTTTAAAGAAAGCACTCGCGTTAAAACAAACACAAGAAAACACTAAGTATAATTTCAGAAACGAAATCAGACGGCACCACCATGGTGGACATAGACTGGTCGTTCCTCGAGCTGATCTTCCAGCACACGGAAGAGAAGAAGCAAGAGGAGAGCACGTGGGGGGAGAAGGGGAAGAGGATAGAGAACCCGCTGCTGAGGGAGGGGGAGGTGTTCCAGTTCAGCGCGGAGAGGTACAGCGAGGCTGTGGTCACGCCCTGGTACAGGAACCAGGATCAGCCGCAGGTGAGTGCTTTAAAACCGGATTTATTTCAACGTGCACTTCAAAAAATATTATTTCTTTTTTGCGACCATTGAATTCAATTCAATTCTTTTTCTTAATGGCAGTGCTGTGTTGCCACAATTTTGCCAATGTCCCGTTGTGAATAGACTACACATTAAAAAACTTTATGATCCGAGAGCAGTGTCCATCAAGCGCAGATATCTAAAACAAAAAGAAACACACAATATATACAAAATCCCCCTCCAAATCAATATAAGAGTTAATATGAAACACCACAAATCTACCAAAATATAGTAAACAGATAGGATAAAGATATATTTAAGTAAAACAATTTTGTAGTTTAATATTATTAGAGATTATAAACTTAGCAAGGATGTATACAAAATAACTATTGACCAAGGAAAGGAGAAGTTTCATGTTGGTAGGACGGGGGATAGTTCGAGGAAGAAAGTCATATAGGGAAGATTTTAGAGGACAGCTAAAGAAGATATGGTCCAGATCACCCTCGTCGATTCCGCATTCACAGAGGGAATTGTCCCTCACCCTTATTGCGACCATTGAAACGTGTACCCAAGAGATTTGGTTACAAACTGTCATTGAGTTTTATGGTGTGGCGTACTTGGTCTGACGTCACGAAAAGGCCCAAACGGAAGACCAGCGCTGGTTGCCTGCAGCCAGCAATTTGCTGAGGTTGGACCTTTTTGTGACAGTTGTGTGCATATGATGTATTTTTTCTTCATTCTATAATTAAATCACCATGTATGTACACAATTGTTGCAAATAAACTTTTTTCATTTCATTTCATTTCAAAAAGTGTCTCCTTGAAACATTAGAACTTATAAGAATATTGTTAATGAACGCGCTTTTAAGTAAGTATTTTTTGGGATGAGGTGATGCAAAAGAAACAGTCAAAGTGTGTATGAAACAAAAGTGTTTTATGTCGATTTATTGATCATTTTTGTGTTTGTTTATTAACATATATATTAGCGGATTTGAAAATGAAAATGCGTTCTAAACATGACCCAAGTATTGGTGTGAGACAAATCTAAAAAAATTTTTGCATAATTTTTTTATTAAATAGGGTCCTAAAAATAACTTAGTACCTTAATCTAATTACAATCTAGCCTACAAGACTAATAAGTAATTATTTTCTAACCTAAATTGCTACTTATAAAATTATTCTAAGATAGTGTCCACTGTCACTTGCTTAGTGTTTCTTAAGGGAAAATCACTTCGTTCATATGCTTCGAGGAAATAGTTTACTGTCACTATTTTTATTATACACTGCACTACATTAACTCAAAAGGTTTGTCCTTTTCAGCTCAGAACTGAGCTAGTGAGAAAATTTAAAAAAATGTTTGCATAATGTAATACTCGAGATCCAAAACGTATCGGCTAGGGTAATCATATATATAGAACAGTCCGAGGCGAGTGAGCACTAACATTTACATTCGCACTAGCTCTTCCTCGTTTTTTTTTATGTAACAGCAAGCAAGCGGGGTATGCGGTCCACCTGATGTTAAGTGACTGACCGCAGTCTATGAACATCTACAAGTTTACGAAATGTTATAGTTATGTTTCTTTTACTTGTATTTAAATCATTTTTTTATTTGTTTACAGTTCTTCCTAGTAGCCGAGATCTGTTGGCACCTTACACCGGATTCGTCCTTCCCATCAGAACAACACTCCACTTTCCGTTCGTACTATAAGGCGAAGTACGGCGCGGAGCTCACACAGAGCGACCAACCGCTGCTAGACGTGGACCATACTAGCGCGAGACTGAACCTGCTGACCCCGAGGTAGGTGAAACATATGGGGAGTGTCTCAAGGGTCTATATTTGGACCACTGGTGTTAATAGTTTATAACAATGTGAAGTACGGCGCGGAGCTCACACAGAGCGACCAACCGCTGCTAGACGTGGACCATACTAGCGCGAGACTGAACCTGCTGACCCCGAGGTAGGTGAAACATATGGGGAGTGTCTCAAGGTTCTATATTAGGACCAGTAGTGTTAATACTTTATGACATGTTTAAGTATGGCGCCGAGCTCACACAGAGCGACCAACCGCTGCTAGACGTGGACCATACTAGCGCGAGACTGAACCTGCTGACCCCGAGGTAGGGTAAAACATATGGGGAGTGTCTCAAGGGTCTATATTGGGACCACTAGTGTTAATAGTTTATGACTAGGCGAAGTATGACGCAGAGCTCAAACAGAGCGACCAACCGCTGCTAGACGTGGACCTTACTAGCGCGAGACTGAACCTGCTGACCCCTAGGTAGGCTAAAACATATGGGGAGTGTCTCAAGGGTCTATATTAGGACCACTAGTATAAATTGTTTATGACAAGGCGAAGTACGGCGCGGAGCTCACACAGAGCGACCAACCGCTGCTAGACGTGGAACATACTAGCGCGAGACTGAACCTGCTGACCCCGAGGTAGGTGAAACATATGGGGAGTGGCTCAAGGGCCTATATTGGGACCAAAAGTATAAATTGTTTATGACAAGGCGAATTATGATGCGGAGCTCACACAGAGCGACCAACCGCTGCTAGACGTGGACCATACTAGCGCGAGACTGAACCTGCTTACCCCGAGGTGGGTAAAACATATGGGAGTGTCTCAAGGGTCTATATTGGGACCACTAGTGTTAATAGTTTATAACAATGTGAAGTACGGCGCGGAGCTCACACAGAGCGACCAACCGCTGCTAGACGTGGACCATACTAGCGCGAGACTGAATCTGCTGACCCCGAGGTAGGTAAAACATATGGGGAGTGGCTCAAGGGTCTATAATGGGACCACTAGTGTTAATAGTTTATAGCAATGCGAAGTATGGCGCGGAGCTCACACAGAGCGACCAACCGCTGCTAGACGTGGACCATACTAGCGCGAGACTGAACCTGCTGACCCCGAGGTAGGCTAAAACATATGGGGAGTGTCTCAAGGGTCTATATTGGGACCACTAGTGTTAATAGTTTATAGCAATGCGAAGTACGGCGCGGAGCTCACACAGAGCGACCAACCGCTGCTAGACGTGGACCATACTAGCGCGAGACTGAACCTGCTGACCCCGAGGTAGGTTAAAACATATGGGGAGTGTCTCAAGGGTCTATATTGGGACCACTAGTGTTAATAGTTTATAACAATGCGAAGTATGGCGCAGAGCTCACACAGAGCGACCAATCGCTGCTAGACGTGGACCATACTAGCGCGAGACTGAACCTACTGACCCCGAGGTAGGTTAAACATATGGGGAGTGTCTCAAGGGGCTATATTTAGACCACTGGTGTTAATAGTTTATAACAATGCGAAGTACGGCGTGGAGCTTACACAGAGCGACCAACCGCTGCTAGACGTGGACCATACTAGCGCGAGACTGAACCTGCTGACCCCGAGGTAGGTTAAAACATATGGGGAGTGTCTCAAGGGCCTATATTGGGACCTCGAGTGTAAATAGTTTATAATAAGGTGAAGTACGCAGAAAGCAGAGCGACCAACAAATTTTGTATGAGACGTGCCTCAAAGATCTATTTTGAGACGGCAATGTAAAATTAGATCGTATAATGAAGACCTACACTGAAGTTAGATAAAACATACAGCGGACATACATACTTTATTTTACTTTTCTTTCATATGTTTGTTTTGTTCTGATAAATATGTTAAAGCGAATAATAAATAATTATACGTGATAAAATAAAGTATTTTTTTCCTATTTTTAATATGGTGTGTACACTAGCTTACGACCCTGTTTTCAATACATTTATTTATTCTTCATTGAACAGAATGACAAACATTATAAAAAAAAGATGTACAAATGGCGGCCTTATGGCTATATATAAACCATATTTTTTATTATTATTAAGTAGTTTGTTATTTTATCTCTTACAGGCAACCTACAACCTATTTAGTATTTAAAAAGATTGTGTTCGTTAGTGACGACCCGTTTGGCGCAGTGGTTCAGCAATAGTCTGTTGCGCCAGCGGGTGTGGGTTCGATCCCCACGAGCAGAAAATTATGATGTGATGAACATTGTAATTTTCTACTGTCTGGGTGTTCATTTATCTATAGTGTGTATGTATTTACAAAAAAAAAATATGTTTAAGTATGTCTATCAGTTGTCTGGTATCCATAGTACAAGCTTTGCTTAGTTTGGGACTAGATGGCGTTGTGTTAAATGTCCAGGAATATTTATTATTATTACTGTTCAACAGATACGTGAACCGCAAAGGCGTCGCGTTGCCGGTATCTTCCGAGCGCACGCGGCGGGCGAAGCGCGACCGGCTCGACCAGAAGCAGATCATGGTGCCGGAGTTGTGCAGGGTGCATCCGTTCGCAGCGCCGCTGTGGTTCGCCACTGTGGCCCTACCCTGCGTGCTGTATAGGTAAGAGAGAGAGAGAGAGAAAGAGAAATATGTGTATGAATATTGTGTACAGCAAAAAGGTTACAGGTAATTGAACATTATACAGGGTGTATTGTTCATCTGGACCTTGTTGATAATAAGAAGTAATTATCAGATTTTTGAAAAAAAAATATGGACGTGACAAATATTGATAGAATTATCGTGAGATTTTTGAAAAAGTAACATTTTTCCAAGACAAATATCGAAGGTGCGCAAAAAAAACATCCTGTATTATGTGATATTGTAACTCATGGTAATAACATACTAATCATGGTGCCGGAGTTGTGCAGGGTGCATCCGTTCGCGGCGCCGCTGTGGCCTTACCTTGCGTGTTGTATAGGTAAGTTATACAGGATGGATCTTTCAACTGAACGTGAAAAATATTGATAAAATTATCATCAGATTTTTGAAAAAGAAACATTTCTCCAAGACGAACATGGGAGTGGCACAAAAAAGACATCCTGTATTATGTGATATTGCAACTCATGGTAATAAATTTATGGTAAGTAAGTTGTAGGAAAGTCAGTAAGACGAGAAAGATAATACTTATGTTTGTTTGGACTAGAAACAAATAATAGTTCTGGACAGTGCTACTGTGGTTCGCTACTGTTGTTTATTTACAACCTTGCGTGTTGTATAAGTAAGTGAATATTATACATTTTTAGCGTTTAGGACCAAATTCTATGAGGAATATCGTAAAATGCTGAAAAATCTTGAGGTCGATTTTGGAGAAAATATCAATTGCGTCATAAGATTTTTGATTTTTTTTTATTTTCCAAACCGAAAATAGCACCTATAGCAACCTTTGTCAAAAGTCAAACATTCCATTTTATTTTATCTATTTATAGCATAACTATCGGTTCCGCGGTTTCACCCACATATATATCCCATTCTCGTAGGATTTTCGGGATAATACCTATCCTATATTTGCTAACATTCCTAGGGTTTTGAAGCCTATTCAATACAAACAAACCTTTCCTCTTTATAATATTAAGTATAGTGTAATACAAAATAAAATAGCAAATTGACGACCCGATTGGCGCAGTAAATACAGCAATGGTCTATTGCGCCGGAAGGTGTAGGTGCGACCCGTACGAGTAGAAAATTATGATGTGATGGACATTGTAAGTTTCTACTATCTGGGTGTTCATTTAATTTATCTACAGTATGTATGTATTGACAAAAAAGTATGTTTAATTATGTCTATCAGTTATCCAGTTTCTATAGTACAAGCTTTGCTTAGTTTGGGACTAGATGACGTGTTAAATGTCCAGGAATATTTATTTTTTATTTTTACTTCTGTTTCAGAATCAACGCCCTCCTCATAGCGGACGAGATCCGTAGAGCAGTGGCGATAGACGTTGGTTTAGGGATACCAAAGATCGATGATCAGACCTGTCCCGGGTTCACGTGGCCTGCTCTAGACTTTGGGTGGAGTTTGGCTGAGGTAAGAAGAAACCATGAAATGAAATGAAATGAAATGAAACTTGTTTATTTGCTAGATGTTGAGTAGCGAGTCGAATAGCGGTGGTTTCGTAATAAAATTCTTACCCGGGTAAAATTTGTTTTCTTAACAATGTTTATAGTACAAGAGTCGGAACGCTACTGACTACACTTAGCGGTGAGGAATAATGTGGAAACACGAACACATACAAACAGCTTGCTCAGCGTATTTGTATATGTGTGTCCCTACACTAGAATAGTGGTATACAATACATATTTACAATAGCATATCGTTTAAAGAAAATATGTCCAAATTAGAAGACCCTGATATCATTTTAGTTTTACTTTAGATGAGGTAACACATAATTATTACTTACACCAGTATTCACAAACAATAGTGTGAGTTTTCATAAACCTATTAAAAAATGTGGTATATATAGGCATACTCCAATGGTATATACGGGCCTTATAATAATAAAGATTACAGATATAGAATTAAAAAATAAAAAAATTAAATGTTCAAAATTTAAAATCAAGAACAAATAAAAACATTATACAAATTAAAAAAAATCAGAATTGAAAAGACTTTAAAGCAACTTAAAAATGTTCAATTAAAAATCAAAAATCCTAAATTATATACAAATCAAAATCAAAAAGTAAATGTAAAATGAAACGTCAGTAAATAAAAAGAAAATTAGAAAAGAAAGAATGATTGATTCTTATTTATGTATACAAATGGAAGTACATATCTTAATCTAGAGTAATTGAATCAGGTACTCAGCGCAGATTCTGAGAAGCACGACAAAAAGAAAGAAATAGAAGAGTGTAGCAGCAAAAGCGTGGAGTCTGAAAAGGAACAACAGTAAGTTTGTGTTGCGTTTCTTTTGTGTTCTTGATATAAATGACTTTTTGTTCTTCCTCACAAGTAATAAGTTTGTAACTTTTTATTATATTAGTAAGAGTATTATAGTATATTCTAGAACAAGCTGTTTGAATCACATATACATTACATATTACATTTTATTTCTACATTTTTTCACCCCCTCTACCTCTTGGTGAGGTTTAAG
>LQNK01000673.1:182435-193853 GCA_001586405.1 Phoebis sennae | reverse complement strand
CCCCCCCCCCCTCCAAAGCAACCCACAGAATGTCAAATTTGAATATTCTTAAGGCTAAAAAATAAAACTATAAAGATTCGAACCCACGACTTGTTGGTCTGGTTGCCGCCCGGCCACAAACAACCGCCCACTTTGCAGCCGGGGATCAGCGTGAGTGATATCTTTATTTTTTATGTTATAGCAGGTGAGTGGAGCATACGTTTCACCTGATGTTAAGTTATAGGGATCGGGAAAGGGAGGGGATAAGGAGAGGATTAATAGGATAGGAAATTCTGACGACCCGATTGGCGCAGTGGTTCAGCAATGGGCTATTGCGCCGGAGGGTGTGGGTTCGATCCCCACGAGTAGAAAATTATGATGTGATGAATATTGTAATTTTCTACCGTCTGGGTGTTAATTTATCTATAGTATGTATTTACAAAAAAAAGTATGTTTAAATATATCTATCAGTTATCTAGTTTCCATAGTACAAGCTTTGCTTAGTTTGGGACTAGATGGCGTTCTATTTATATTTATTAATGTGTTGGAATGAAAACGGTCATATTAGAACTACAAAATTGTAATAGCCTTCAAATTGATTTTATTTTATTTTGCTCTGGCCCAAACAACCGCCCACTTTGCAGCCAGGGCTTAGCGTGAGTAAATATCACTCACGCTTAATAAATAACTTGATATAATTAAACAATAATGTACTTATGTGTGTTGATTTGTAAAAAAATCTAGTGACGTCTTTTCTTTACAAATCAATCAAGATGCAGTTCCATCAAGAGGTAACGATACAAAATATAAAAAATGTACTTATGTGTGTAATCCCCTTACCAATTTCGCTATTTTCAAAGTTCAAAATTCTTAATTTATTGCCGATTGATGATCAATACACGAATTATCATCGGATACAGTTTACTTTAAAAAAAAAGGGGAAGGGGGGGGGGAATATTTAATCCTAACAATTTATGTTTAAACACATTTTATACAGGATGATCAAGACGGCAAGGAGAAGAGCGTGAAAATGCCCGTCGACAACACAGGGTGTTTCATTCCGTACAACTTGATCACGCAGCACAGTATACCAGGTATGTGTTTCTTAAAATAATTTAATTTATCTTTATTTGCATGAATGTAGGCACCAATAGTTAAACGCGGCTTATTATAGATTATTTTACATTATTATGACCACGCTTGCTGTTAATTGTAATATTAATAATAATGTAATTTCGAATAGAATAGCACTTCATTGTTCACATACATAGACAGAAGAGATATACATGAAAAGAACTAATAGCGGCCTTACCGCTAAAGAGCGATATCATCCACGCAACTTTAGGATATAGGAAAAGTTAATTAAAGAATAGAGTGATCATAACTGAATAACAAAAAAAAAAATACATAAATAACGAAAAGAAAAGGCAGAGTACAGTGAAGATGTAAGGATAAGGAATGAAAAGGGAAAAGAAGAGAGGATTAGAGGCTATGAACGGCCGTTTTCAATATTCTATCCGTTGATTTGCTTACTAAAGTCAGACAAATCTATCTATTTGCACTCACTAGCCTTTGCTATGAATTTTGTCAATCTTACGTCATATAATCCGACATAACAATTTATCCATAATCTTTGATACATTATTGAAAACGGCCGTTAGAAAATCATTTGGTGTCATCGATTATATAATTTTTTTTTTTCAGATAAATCCATAGCCGACTGTGTGGAAGCCCTAATCGGGGCTTACGTGCTCGAATGCGGGCCACGTGGTGCTCTCCTGTTCATGTCGTGGCTTGGCATTGTTGTACTGCCGCGCCACTTGCTGCGGCTGCCCGACTCTCATCCCTATGTGATGCGGAGAGGCAGAGCTGCGCAGGTATAGTTCCTGCATACTTATAACAGCCTGGTACTTTATGCCAATAGATGAGTCACAAACTAAAGGTGTTTTAGGGAGTTGGGCAAGTTAGAGTGACTTCCTTCATCCTTATGGGTGCCTGGTACTTTTTATAAATTACGTAGAGTAAAAGTCTTTTTTTTCTCTTTAAGCAATGGCTGAGAGAAACCTCCTACATACTTATAGAAGCCTAGTTAGTACTTTGCACCCATATGTGAGTCTACTAGAGGTGTTTTAAGAGGGCTGGACAAAGAAGAGTTAGTTACTCTCCTCCTTAGTATAAAAAAATCTTGCTATATTTAAAAAAAGTAATCTCAAGCACTAAATCATCCAAATCTCATCAAAACGAGTCCAGTATTACTCTTTATCTCGGGGTCTACGTTATCGAATGTGGACCGCGTGGTGCTCTCCTCTTCATGTCGTGGCTCGGTATTGTTGTACTGCCGCGCCACTTGCTGCGGCTGCCCGACTCTCATCCCTATGTGATGCGGAGAGGCAGAGCTGCGCAGGTATAGTTCCTGCATACTTATAACAGCCTGGTACTTCTGCCCGGTATAAAGGTTGTTCTAGAGTATTCCAGAGAATATAATAATAATGCTCGAGGCG
The DNA here is from genome assembly GCA_001586405.1 of Phoebis sennae. NCBI lineage: Eukaryota > Metazoa > Arthropoda > Insecta > Lepidoptera > Pieridae > Phoebis > Phoebis sennae. The sequence continues at coordinate 191,373 of LQNK01000673.1, read as the reverse complement.
TTACCGAGGCTTCTTATAACTTATAGTTGCCTGGTACTTCATGCCAATAGATGAGTCCCACTAGGGGTGTTTTAGGGAGTTGGGCAAGTGAGAATGACTCCCTGCATCCTTATAACAGCCTGGTACTTTATATATAAATTACGCAGTGCTGCGCAGGTATAAATAGTTAAAAAACGTTTTCATTTCTCTATAAGCAATGGTTGAGAAAAGCCTCCTACATACATACTTATAGAAGCCTAGTACTTTGCACCCATATGCGAGTCTACTAGAGGGTTTTAAGAGTGCTGGAGACAAAGAAGGGTTACTTACTCTCTCCTCCTTTATATAAAAAATCTTGCTTTATTTAAAAAAAAGTAATCTCAAGTACTAAATAATCCAAATCTTATCAAAACGAGTCCAGTATTACTCTATGTCGGAGCTTACGTCCTCGAATGTGGACCGCGTGGTGCTCTCCTGTTCATGTCGTGGCTCGGCATTGTTGTACTGCCGCGCCACTTGCTGCGGCTGCCCGACACTCATCCCTATGTGATGCGGAGAGGCAGAGCTGCACAGGTATAGTTCCTTCCTCTATAAGCAATGGCTGAGAGAGGCCTCCTACATACTTATAGGAGCCTGGTACTTTCTATAAGGGAGGCGAAAATCACGCTTAAAAATAGGTAAGTAAGTAAGTTAGTAGTTTTACTCTACATTGTTTCAAGGGAACATCCTGTACATTTGTGATAACCTAGTAACTAATTTTATTATATTTCACAAAATTCCATACTTTTCTTTTAAAATTGAATGTAAACTGTGATAGGCCTTGCATGCTCATAGGAGCCTGGTACTTCGATCGAGTACGCGTATTTTTAAATTGCCATATTTTTAAAAGAAACAGTCTCGGCTACTAAATAATTCAAATCTCATCAAAACGAGTCCAGTATACTCTTCATGTCGTGGCTTAAGTCCTCGAATGCGGACCGCGTGGTGCTCTCCTGTTCATGTCGTGGCTCGGTATTGTTGTACTGCCGCGCCACTTGCTGCGGCTGCCCGACACTCATCCCTATGTGATGCGGAGAGGCAGAGCTGCGCAGGTATAGTTCCTTCCTCTATAAGCAATGGCTGAAAGAGGCCTCCAACATACTTATAGGTTCCTGGTACATCATGCCAATAGATGACTACACTAGGGGTGTTTAAGGGAGTTGGGCAAGTGAAAGTGACTCCCTGCATCCTTATGGGAGCCTGGTACTTTTTATAAATAGAGTATATAAAGTCTTTTTTTTCTCTTTAAGCAATGGCTGAGAGAAACCTCCTACATACTTATAGAAGCCTAGTACTTTGCACCCATATGTGAGTCTATTAGAGGTGTTTAGATGGGCTGGACAGAGAAGAGTTAGTAGTTAGTTACTCTCCTCCTTAGTATAAAAAATCTTGCCATATTTTAAAAGTAGCTCTCAAGTACTAAATAATCCAAATCTCATCAAAACGAGTCCAGTATTACTCTATGTTGTGGCTTACGTGCTCGAATGTGGACCACGTGGTGCTCTGCTGTTCATGTCGTGGCTCGGCATTGTTGTACTGCCGCGCCACTCGCTGCGGCTGCCCGACACTCATCCCTATGTGATGCGGAGAGGCAGAGCTGCGCAGGTATAGTTCCTTCCTCTATAAGCAATGGCTGAAAGAGGCCTCCAACATACTTATAGGTTCCTGGTACATCATGCCAATAGATGACTACACTAGGGGTGTTTAAGGGAGTTGAGCAAGTGAGAATGACTTCCTGCATCCTTATGGGAGCCTGGTACTTTTTATATATTACGCAGAGCTGCGCAGGTGGTTCTTTTCTTTATAAGCAATGGCTGAGAGAAACCTCCTACATACTTATAGAAGCCTAGTACTTTGCACCCATATGTGAGTCTACTAGAGGTGTTTTGAGAGGGCTGGACAAAGAAGAGTTAGGTTTACTTACTCCTCCTTAGTATAAAAATTCTTGCTTGCTTATATTTCATAAAAAGTAATCTCAAGTACTAAATAATCCAAATCTCATCAAAACGAGTCCAGTATTACTCTATGTCGGGGCTTACGTCCTCGAATGTGGACCGCGTGGGGCTCTCCTGTTCATGTCGTGGCTCGGCATTGTTGTACTGCCGCGCCACTTGCTGCGGCTGCCCGACACTCATCCCTATGTGATGCGGAGAGGCAGAGCTGCGCAGGTATATATAGTTCCTTCCTCTATAAGCAATGGCTGAAAGAGGCCTCCAACATACTTATAGGTTCCTGGTACTTCATGCCAATAGATGACTACACTAGGGGTGTTTAAGGGAGTTGAGCAAGTGAGAATGACTTCCTGCATACTTATGGGAGCTTGGTACTTTTTATAAATTACTTTTTAAAAATAGGGAAGTAGTAGTAGTTAGTTAAATATTGTTTTTTTCTTGTTTGCCTATTAACAACTAATTTTATTATATTTCACTAAAATTCCATACTTTTCTTTTTTTTTTAAATTGAATATAAACTGTGTATCTAAAACATCATGAAGTAAATAAAATGTTACCATATTTTAAGAGTAGCAATCTCAGCTACTAAACAGTCAAAATCTCACCAAAACCAGTCCAGCCCTATGTTTTATGCCGAGAAATAACTTCTCACACGTTATTTCCAGAAACCTCAACCAAAAACCTACGAACCGGTATCGAGCGACTCAGAATCCTGTTCCTCGGACGACGAGTCTGCGCCAGACCTGCAACCGCCGCCAGAAGACTGGAGCTGGCCTGGAAGACCTGTGGGGTCCTTGAGACCCTATAGAGATAAAGATGGAAATTGGGTTCAGGTGAGTTTGAAGAACATAAGGAAAGTGTAAGGACTAGTCTAGACTACTCAAGTTAAGATTTTCCACCAGCGCTTAAATTTACCTAGCTATTCTATTTTAAATATTAATATACTCTCAGAATAAAAGAGACTTGTATGTTTTCACGCATTTAACGCGTATTTGCAAACATGTGTATTTATTTTTTAAAAGCACGCGCGTATCGGTAATAAAAGTAAAAAGTAACAGATCGTCCGGGGTAAGTTGCTTTTTTAGCCACGGTGAGCGCTGCGGTCGATTCGGGTTCTCCCACCACCTACTTTGCACCTAGCGAAAGAAAAAAGATAAATATTAATAATGATGGTATAGATGTAGGTAGAAAACTAATAAATTACGTTGTACCATTGGAAATTATTGTTTGTTTATTGTTTTTCTTAATCACAATAAGCTATTTGACATTTCTAAGTCCGCTGTAATTGTAACCGCTAGTTGGCGTTGTCATCGCGCACCTTGCCAATAGAGACAAGTTAGTGTATCACAGATTGGCGAGCTCTCTATATGTATTTAATAAATAAATATTACACTGATTTTTAGTACTTATATATCAATGATATATAACTGTAGATATATTACTAGCACGCTAATTTTGTGATTTCAAAGGAATTTATGTGTAACCACACGGCCTTGGTAAGGCTATAAAATGCCTATGTGTTTATTTAGAAAATACACCAACCATTCTGCAAACAAAAATATAATATATAGGTAAATATATAGGTAAGCACTCGAAAATAAAGAATTTTCAATTGAAATATGAAGTGATTGTCAAAAGACGACTTTGTTATTGATGGTCGCATTTTTTCACTATAGTCTTGTATGGGTATAACATATCTATAGATTATAATATATAATAAAAAATAAAAAAATAAAAAATAAAAATTGTTTATTTGACACTTTTATAATCAATGGTACTGTGGGTAGAGCGCTGTTTCCTTACTAGGTTATTAAGTAACCTGTATTAAGGAGTAACAGTCCTTCCCCTGGATTAATGGCACATTTTGGAGAAATGTAGTTATTACATTTATAATGTTACTTTAACAAAAAAAAAAAGGAAAATATAGCATACAAATTAATACTAGGGTTTGTTAGTAGGTGCGTGTGTGTGTCTGTGTGTGTGTGTGTGTGTGTGTGTGTGTGTGCGTGTGTGTGCGTTAGAAGGAGTGTTTACATATGTAGATTTTTGTGTGCGTGATATCAAGTCGTCCTAGTTCATGTATTTTTCAGTTTCATCATAGGTTTTATTCTGGAGATGCAATATATCATTGGTTTATCATACTAAGTGTTTTTACGTGAATTCCTCCATTTCAGCCGATATTCGGGGAGCTTAAAGCGCCTCCGTCCCCACTTTTGCGCTACATCGAGGACCCTGAAGGCGAATTGGAACAAATGTTATCTGGTAAGCTATAACTGTCTTCTACACTAATATTGTAAAGAGGAAATCTTTGTTTATTTGTTTGTCATGAGTAGGCTTAAAAAGTACTGGACCGATTTTAAATTAATAAAATAAAAATACTTTTATTGCCATGAAAAAATGTTTTTACAATAAAAAATAGAAAATTAAATATAATATTAAATAATTATGGCAAAAGGCGATGACTCAGTATTATTTTGCTTTGTCATAAGACGAAACAATACTGTTTTTAGTCACACCTAGACGTAGGAATTGTAAGATGAAGGAGAGAGAAAAACAGAAACAGAGAAAGATAAATGAGACATAAACATGAGGGGGAACAGTTATACAGAACAGACTATATAAAGAAAAATAGAGTGATTAAGTAGCTACATTATCCACGAGTAACATAGGCTATATTTAAAAGGCTATATATGTGGAGGATGGTATTATTCCTCCAACGAGGCGGGAGGATCCTCGACCAGTCCGAACCACAGGACTGGCTGAGGATTGATGTTTGGAAGTGGTATATATGCTTAGCGGCGAAAACATTTCAACATCGCGATTTAGGATCCTGACGTCACGTGACGCCACATAACATTATGCTACGGGGACGAAGCCGCGCGGATTAGCTAGTATTATATAATTTTTCTGTTCTTAACGCATTAATATTATTTCTAGGTTACGAGGAATTAGAAAAAACCCTACAATACAGATTCAGAGATAGATCTCTCCTCCTGCAAGCGTTAACTCACGCGTCGCACCAGAAGAACAGACTCACAGACTGTTACCAACGACTGGAGTTCTTAGGAGATGCTATATTGGGTAAGTTGCACATTATACAGGGTGTCCCGTAATCTGTAAATCAACTGTCAACATCAACAAAAAAAAAATCACCACAAAAAGTCACCATAATATATGTTCAGAGATCTATCTCTCTGGAGTTCCTAGAAGATGCTATATCAGTAAGGTTTTAAAGCTATACAGGGTGTTCCATAATGAGGGAAGTATATGTAAAGAACCCCTATATACAGGTGGAAGCAACGACTGGAGGTGAGTTTTCAACTATACAGGGTGTCCTATAATTAGTGAAGACAAGAAAGAACCCTACAATACAGGGTGTCCCGTAATATAGGTTCAGTCAGGTTCAGAAGAACAGACTCACGGACTGCTAGCAGCGACTCGAGTTCCTGGGAGATGCTATATTGGGCGAGTTGCACATAAGTTATATATACAGGGTGTCCCGTAATGATTAAAGCATTAAAAAATCAAATCGAAAAAATTGGTGCACTATAGGTGTTACCAACTACTGGGGTTATTAGGAGATGCTATATTGGGTGAGTTATTAGAGCTATATAGGGTGTTCCTTTATGAGTAAAGCATCTCAAAGGCAACTAGAAAAATCTTGTGCACTATAGGTGTTACCAACGACTGGAGTTCTTAGGAGATGCTATATTGGGTGAGTTGCACATTATACAGGGTGTCCCGTAATCTGTAAATCAACTGTCAACATCAACAAAAAAAATCACCACAAAAAGTCACCATAATATATGTTCAGAGATCTATCTCTCTGGAGTTCCTAGAAGATGCTATATCAGTAAGGTTTTTGAGCTATACAGGGTGTTCCTGGGAGATGCTATATTGGGTGAGTTGCACATAAGTTATATATACAGGGTGTCCCGTAATGATTAAAGCATTAAAAAATCAAATCGAAAAAATTGGTGCACTATAGGTGTTACCAACTACTGGGGTTATTAGGAGATGCTATATTGGGTGAGTTTTTAGAGCTATATAGGGTGTTCCTTTATGAGTAAAGCATCTCAAAGGCAACTAGAAAAATCTTGTACACTATAGGTGTTACCAACGACTGCAGTTATTAGAAGATGCTATATCGTTTGAGTTTTTAAGTTATACATGGTGTCCCATAATCTATAAATTAACTATCAACATCAACAAAAAACACAATAATATAGGTTCCGAGATATATCTCTCTTACTACAAGCATTGACCAACCAACGACTTGAGTTCCCGGAAGATGCTATATTGGGTGAGTTGCATATAATTTATACAGGGTGTCTCGTAATGAATGAAGCAACTCAACAAAATCACCATAATGTAGGTTAAGAGATATGTCTCTCTTACTACAAGCACTAAGCCTGTCCCATTCTCCTCCCATCCTGTTCTACACCTCTCCCAATTTCCCATCATGAATCCACTCCCTATCCCCTCCCCTTCCTTCTCGCGGCGCGGCATCTGCGACACTTTGCTGTTGTAGATGTTCATGGGCTGCGGTCAGTCACTTAACATCAGGTGAACCGCATGCCCCGCTTGTTACATAAAATACCAACGACTTTAGTGGAAGATGCTTTATTGTAAAAAAAGAATAAAACGAAAAACGTTCCTCCTAACCGAATTTCGGCCACGGCGGCCAATCTCTACAGAGATCAGCCAAGATATTATAGTGCACAAGTGTGTGCGCAAACACAGGTGCACTCTCTATTCCTTTTACTCTCATAACCCGATGGGACGGTAGACCGACACGACCGGAGAGAGATCAGGCGCAGGACCGACAAGACACGTGCTCTCCGAGGCACGGGGGTGCTCCAGCACCGCCAACTTCCAGACTCAGGGCTGTTACTGAGATTTCTTTGTCAGAAAAATCCCAATAATATTTTTTTTGGCCCCACCCGGGATTCGAACCCGAGACCCCTCGATCTGAAGTCAAAGATGCAGCCACTAAACCAACGAGGCAGTCAAAAAAAAACGAATAAGCGTTTATTTGACTCAAGTGTGAATACACATCAAAAATATAACTATTATAGAGGAAACAAAACCGATATATGACACCCGTATTCTAAGAAATTACCTTTATTTTACCTCCACTCAGGTTACGGCAAATATGACGTATGACAAATTTCTATCGAAAATTCATAATTGAAATAACATAAAATACAATATTTTATTAATAAATAGATCGAAGTAACGGATTAAGGTGTTAAATTTTCTTCTCCGAAATTTTCTTTACGTGAGTGGACGTGAGTTAGTAGAGTTTTTTTCCGACTCAGAATGTACATGTTCTTTGACAGAGGTTGAGTGAAGTCGAGGAATGTTCGAGATACGTATTAGAATACGGGTGTTAGTCTCTTATTTTTTTTTAATTTAAAATTTGCTTACGTTTCAGACTATCTTATAACTCGGCACCTCTACGAAGACGCTCGGCGTCACTCGCCCGGCGCGTTGACGGATTTGAGATCGGCGCTAGTAAATAACACCATCTTTGCTACTTTAGCTGCGAGACACGGGTTTCATAAGTATGTATTTACAAAGAAACTAAACTAATGAACATTAAGCAATTATATAAATATATAATACTTACTTAACATGTTTATACCTACGTTTTAATGCACCACTCTACCCATCATTTTAAACTGCTATTTTCTGTTTTTGGGGTTGCCTGAAAGAAATCGCTTAATAGCGATAAGGCCGCCTATTGTCATTGTTTTATTTTTGTTTACTTCAATTTTTATGCGCAATAAATTTATTTTCATTTCATTGATTCATTTCATTACTAATTTAAAATTGTACGCCATTTTTGTAACAACTTGTAACCTGTACTCACAATAAATGTTGATTTGATTTGATTTGATAACGTTTACTAAAGCTTATAATGATCATGAGTGAAGTCGTGGGCAAAAGCTAGGTGTATTACTTGACAATAGCAATTGTCGATTCCCTAATAAAATAATGTAATTATGGGAACTTTTTGAGTAAAAAATTAATTCTTTCCAGATATTTCCGTCACATGTCGCCCGGTTTGAACGAAGTGCTTACGAAATATGTTAAAATACAAGAGGAGAATGGACATTCCATTAGTGAAGAGGTGAGTCGTGAAATGCATAAATAATGTATTTTTTTGGTTGATTATGATGTACATGATTTTGGTGGTGTTCAATATTGAATAAAAATTTTCTATTCTGTTCTATTCTACTTAATAAAATACTCTTTAAAGTATTTTTAACGCGATTTATTGTACATTATTTATATCATTATTGATCCTTCGTTTGGAGATACGATTTTGAAACACTCATGAAGACAATTGTCTTCTCAGACCACGTGAACACGCTCGCTGTAAAGTGCTCGAAACGTCGGGTTAATAATAATGTAAAACTAGCGACCCGCCCCGGCTTCGCACGGGTGCAATGCTGATATACCATCGCGGAGTTTTCTGTAGACCTTTTCATTGTGTACAATACTTAGTACATTATTTTGATAAATCTCGTAGGATTCAGCCTGCGTTTGCAATGTAAGCGGAAAAAATGTAATTATTTGCGACATCACATTAGAAACCTCAAAAATAACAGTATTTGTCCACTATTTAATGGATGATATTATACATAAAAACCTTCCTCATGAGTTGCTCTATCTATTAAAAAAAACCGCATCAAAATCCGTTGCGTAGTTTTAAAGATTTGAGCGTTCATAGGGACATACAACATGACACATGACAGAAAAAGCGACTTTGTTTTATACTATGTAGTGATAATGTGTAATAAATGCGTTTCAAGTCCTTTGAAAAGTATTTTATTTAATATGTGTAGATAGAGAATATGAAATTTTGGAGGAAGAAGAAAAAGTCAAAAGTACTTACAGAGTTATATTCACAATAAACACTCACACAATAAACAGAAGGAAATATGAACGACATACACAGA
>LQNK01000673.1:157216-174146 GCA_001586405.1 Phoebis sennae | reverse complement strand
TGGGAAAGAATGGGTTGCTTGAAGAGGAAGGATTTTTAAGTTGAAGGAATCAATAATTGACTTCAGTTTATTACACCGATGATCACCCTTGAGTAAGCAGGTGTTAAAATCACCCATGAAAATTATATGTTTATAGAGAGGAGAAACTTTGTCAAGAATTGTGTCGAAAGAAGAGAAATAGTTTACTGTTACATTTGGAGAGTAGAAGACTCCCAAAAGAATCTTAGTGTTTGATATTGAAATCTCAATTAAGAGGTGCTCAGCCGCATCGGAAGGTGGAGGCTGAGGGGAACAACTTACTAAAGAGAAAGGAATATGTGAACGTAAATAAATTGCGACTCCACCCCCAGTCCTACCGACGCGGTCATTTCTGATTAATTGAAATCCGGGAATATTGTATAAAGAAGAAGGAAGGCAAGGCTTCAACCAGGACTCGGAAATTAGGATAGCATGAATAGAAGGGGAGTCGAAGGAAGAAAGTAGTTCAGGATAGTGTGCCGGAACACTTTGAGCATTGATATGAACAATGTTGAAATTTTTTGAGGAAAAGCAGGGAGAAGGAAGGGAAGAAGTGCTGTGTAAACTGTCATCCCCTAAACGACCATCGCCTGAAGAAAGTGAATAATAGTTATCGCTATTTGTACTGCTATTTAAAGACATATTTAACGTTTATATAAAATAAATAATATTATAAATAATAAATATATACGAAATTAATAAATACGATAAATAATAAAAAAAATAATAAATAAATAAACTATATTGATGAATAAATAATAAAAACTAACAATCATACACGGCCTACACCACCAGATTACCTTTAGAATTACACACTATAACATAACATTTTTGTTAGTCTATGGCAGTTCGAAAAAACAAGTATTCTGACTATTAATAGTAGTAGGCAAAATTGTGTACTAAAATTTGACAACTGTCATAATGACGTGAAGTTGTTCAATGTTTACAATTGAATTTGACAATAGTAATTTTGCTATCTAGAAATTAATAAATAAACAAGACTACCTACTACCCATTAAATAATAAAAGCATTAAAACTACGAAACTTAACATTATAATCCAGTAGATTCAAAACAGTAAATCATTGACAATGGGAATAAATTTAAATAGTAAATCTACTTGTAAAATGGAAAATTACCGATTATGAGATTACTTAGCACGGGTGAATCTCTTAGTTCTCGCAATCGGCCTGGAATCCTTAGCAGCGTTAGCCGGAGCAGACGTCAAATCGGAGGAAGTATCAACTGAGGAAGGGACGGCATCAAGTTCAGACATCTGTGTTATCTTGTGCTTAGTACCATTAGAAGATAGCACCATAATATGGCCGCTCTTTGTCCAGCAATTCATAACACCGAAGCGGGTCCGTGCAGCAATGAAAACATCATGCCTCTCTTTTGTGAGGAACTCTGACAGAGTATAACCACTACCATTAAGACCAGTCTTCGAGAACCAAATAGTATCTCTCATGGACACATCTTTAAACTTGATGACAATTGGCCGTGATTTATCCTTCTGAGCAGAGCCCAAGCGATGGCAACGAGAGACAACTTCAGGCTTGAAATCAGGAACTTTTAAATGATCACATACAAGTTTGGAGATTATATTGATAGTTATTTCCTTTGAAGATTCAGGCATCCCGTGTAACAACAACATCTTCCTGCGACTTCTCATTTCCCATTTGTTGTATAGCTTTGTGAGCATTTCTATTTGGGATTGCAAATTATTCAGTGAGCCAATAACAAAGGAGCGAAAATTATTGAACTCTGTAGCCAATTTTGAAGTAGGGCTGGCTGAGGCAGGTTGTGAAGTCCCACTATTGTTAACATTCTGGAGTTCTCGCTGAAACTCTGCCATCTTTCTGTTGAAAAGGGATGTCATTTCGGCCATTGAGTGCTTAACTGAATCCATAGTGAAGAAAGAGTGAAATAACTGTAGTGAAATAGTGTTCAAAGTAGGAAATTGATTTAAGGAGACAAAACTGGTAGGTAAAGGCACTAAATTAACACATAGGGTTGTAAAAATATAGCTTGATAAATATTTAAAACTTTTTAAAATATAAGAGCTTTAAAAAACGCGTGTTTATCTTTCTACGTCTACCCGCAAAAAAAAAAAAAAAAAAAAAAAAAAAAAAAAAAAAAAACAAAAATGTATAATAAACCGCGTTTAAAGGATTTTAAACGCGGTTTATTATACATTATTTTCTCAGTCTCCCGTGAACACGCTCGCTGTAAAGTGCTCGAAACGTCGGGTTAAATAATAATGTATAATAAACCGCGTTTAAAATCCTTTAAAAAGTATTTTATTTAAAAAGTTTATAGAATACTAGCTTTTGCCCGCGGCTTCGCACGCTTAGACTACAAAATTAACACAGTTGTTATAAAAAATGATATGATGACTTTAATTATAAGTATTTTAATTACACGCTCGTCTTTATAAATAACTTTAAAATTTAATCGGAACCAATATTTTATATCAATGTTTTCTAAAAACTTAACAGTAACTTAATAGTCTCTAGGACAGACAATTTCTAGGAAAGTATGTTCAGATTACATAAGGAATACTCATACAATAAATCAACTAAAAACAAAATAAATATCTGAGATATATCTACCTACACAAAATATGTATGTAGGTGCAATCTTTGCCGATTCCATCCTACCTATGTTCCCTAAAGAAATAATAGAACGCATGTGGGACTTATGACAAAACAAAAAAAAAATATTTATGATATAACCCAAAACGAAACAAAAATAATAATAGTGTTACGAATTAATGATGAAATATTATTGAACTGTGAGAATGGATATCGAATTGACAACCGTTCGCTAAGTTAGATTTTACACATTCAAGTGCACAATCGACACAACACTCGATCAGATTGTATTTCTTTTTACTAAGAACCTTTTTAGGTACGTAGGTAGTTGCTACGTAAAAACGTTAATTTCAATGTTACAAAAACTATAAACTCCTCGTTTTTAATATTATAAAATATATTATTAGTTGTTTGTTGTACATACAGCTATGCAGTACGCTGTATAATGTGTGTTGTATGACGTAAGATGTAAGCCGTAAGTCGCATGCCGTACGCCGGATGCCGTTTGTCGGGTGCCGGAAGTCGTATGCTGTATGCGTTATGCCCCATGCCCAACGGTCCACGGACCCCGGTTCCCAGCCCCCGGCCTTCGTTCCCCGTTCCTCGACCCCTGGCCCCCGGCCCCATGCACGTACACCCCACGCTCCCAGCTACAGGCCCCCGGCCCCGGGCCCCAGGCCACAGGCCCCCAACCCCCGGCGCCCTAGGTCTGAATAAACGGTAATCTTTTTTAAGACACTGAGTCACAGGTAAAGTAAGAAATCCAATACAAAAATATTGGTTTGCTTTTGGTATCCCATATATCCCTTAAAATAGTATTACCTTGATAATATTACTGAACCAAACTAATGGACATTTCTTACTTACGGTTTATTACTTCTTAGCAATGGAAATTTAAAATTGGCATGAAAATTGAAATACTCTGCGAACAAACAATACTCTGAAAACAATCTTTATGCATCCTTCTTTTACTCTAAAATGGGCGCAGGGCGGGGGGGGGGGGGGGTTTACTCGTTAAGTCTTACCAAAGAAAATGTAAAATAACGATAATGAATACTTAATCTTTATAATTAATTGAGAAGTAATTGCTAAAGCAATTGGTAAGGCGGCGTTTAACGTTTCATGTTTTTCCAACATATCTTCGCTTTTACTGAACTAATTTTGATGTAATAAAAATGGACATGATCATGGAATAGATCTGCAGACATTTTATCTAATCATATAAAATATTTTCTTGTTTCAATCACCTGCTGATCGATTCTGTAAAATACGATTTTCGATTTCGAATCTCTTCTCGACTCTCACCCTCACTAAAATCACTTCGAATCTCACATTTTTAGTATTCTGTAACGTCAATGTCGCTCAAGTAAGGTGAAATGAGTTTTGATATGTCGAGTAAAATTCGTCATAAATTAGTGATGACCTTTTTAGGTTACGGTTTTAGATGATCATTTATGATTATATTAAAAAAAATAATAAGCCATCGTTTGAGTGTATTTCGTTCACGGTTACACATTATTGTTATTATTGAGACATTTATTCACAAAAAATAATTTTTAAACTCGATTTATTTGTAAAAAACATCTAATAAACCTTAAATACTTTTTCAAATAAAAAATAAACTATGAAGTCTCTGACATTTTCAGACTTTGAAAAGTCCAATAACGTTTTGTCATTATTCTAAGCGAAATTGTTACAAATATTATCAATTTATATTCAAGGATTTATATTTCTACTCTAACAATATTTCTTAGTTTCGAATTGCTGAAAATATATAGAATAGAAGCAAGGATGAAAACTTTTGTGGAAAATTATAGCAACTATTAGAAGGAGACCTACATGATCTACGATATGGCCAAACGCCTATTGCTTTTGTCAGATATATTATATAGTGATCAAATTGCTTTTTCGTATAAAAGTATGTACATCTTAAAAAACAAAGATAAATAAACTTGAATCACTTCCTACGTGGGTTTGTTTTATTATTTCTTTACACAATAGTAACGAATTTTTGTTAAAACCACATTATATTATTGTGTAGGTATCTTAAAACTTATACAATTATATTTTCTTAATTTTCTTATATATTAATAGATCTTATTTTAATATTCATAATCTTTATTGTACAGAAATTCATACTTTATTATGACCGAAATCCTTAAAAAAATCATGTAGAGTGCTAATTAATTTCCAAAATTTCAATGTGTAAGTCTTGTGGTCTTTAATCATAAACTTATTACAGAATACTGTTATTTGTCAAATATGTCATTTTTCACTTATAAATAGTTCAGCTACTCTACGCTGTCCCTCGTTGGCGCTATGGTCGATTTTCACAATGTTACAGAATACGAATTTGACATTTCAACGCGGATTCGCATGTGAATTCGACTATGTGATGTTAACAGAATCGACCAGCAGTTCTTAAATACAGTCAAAAACAATATAAACTTGTAAGCCTCTATCCCACGGGAACCACTTGATTTTCCGGGATAAATCATACATATTATGTTAGCCTATAATATAATCAGCAATTGTGTAAATTTTCTCAATTTCTCAATCCATGCAGTAGTTTTGGAGGAGTAGATGTTCAAAGAAACAGACAGACAGACAGACAGACAGATAGACAGACAGACATGAAAGAAAAAAAATATTGATTTGCCTTCTGTATCCCTTATATTAACGCCCTGTATTAAAATTTCCCCAATATATTCAATGTACAAATTCGGACTTGCTACGATTTTATTATATGTATTGATGATTGATTTATAATGATGATTAAGATAGGATGAATGCAGCTCTATAATTTAATTTTTAATTCATCAAAATCAGTACTGTAAAAGCAAGTATATGCGATAAAATAATGCAAATTATACCATGTACCAGGGCATAATGAGAATACCTTAAATGTAATTCGAATTTTATTATAAAAATATGTATACATATTATAAAATTATCTAAACCATATTACCTAATAGGCAATTATTTTTCTTAATAACGTTCTCGCCGGAAGTAAGTAACTTACTCGAGATAAGTAACTAACTTCCGGCGAGAACGTTATTAAGAAAAAATGTACTGTTATACAATTTTATATATTATTTCGAATTTTATTACATTTCCGTATTTTATTTTTATTCCATTATGTGTGTGTTAGCGTTGCCTGTGATACAACTGAAATTAAAAAAAAAATCGATCACAGAACGGCTAAGATAATATTTCGTTTCTGAACTTTTTAAAAAATTTCTATGGAATTAGGGTTTACCTGAGGTACTGTAGTTTTAAATACATGAAATTGAATGTATAAATATTCATTGTTACTCCTTAAGTCCACTTATGCCATAAAATGCTTGATTAAATATTTCACCATTTCAGACGAAATAGATGAAGTATACCGACCATGTGTACACATGGTATAAAATTTGAATATTGAGTAAAATAGAATGTCTATTATAAATGTTTTATTCAAGAATTGAAGGTAGGGTCTGCAACATTTTTTTAAGGAAATTAGGGGATAATCTCAGATTGAGGAGATAATAAAATGTAATTCACACGAGGAAATTATACTGGATATATTTTTGCCTTTAAATCTTAATCTTTAGGTAGTAATCGTTCATAGCAGAGTTTGTTGGTAATTTATCAAATATTAATTTACTAGATAATCTGAAAGAACTTTGTTTCCTAAAAGTCGAATTATTCGACGGTAATTTTCTTATCAGTAGCAGTTTAACAGTATACATAACAGAAATGAAAATATAATAATAACAGCAAAACGAGACACTCAGTTATTCCCAGCCGTGTGGGTTGTGACCCCAGACGGTTATTAGTTTGAAAGCTTTATGAATAATTTTGTAGCTTCTCCGGCTTTTTTACCTACGTTTCGTCAAAATTTCATTGTTCCATAAGAATGCATCCAGTGAGTAATATATAAATAATAAAACTTATCAGAGAAGGTTTTTCATTTTTAATATAAATTTATTATTAACTTTAATTGAAAATAATTGTGCAATACATATTTTAATTTCAAGGAATATGTCAATTTAAGTATAAAGATTTATTGGAGTCAGCCTTCATCAAGCTGTCGAACAGAAGAAAAACACTTCTCACTAATCTTCTTTATAGAACTTTTAATGTTGTTGTCTTTTAACTTTTTTTGTCTTTGTTGTTGGTAAGCGAACTAATAAAACCCACCTTATTTTAAACGTAATTTTTTTTTCTATTTGTTTGGTTATCTGTTTGTATGTGCGTCAATCACGTAATTTTATTTTTCATGTAAAAAAATAAAATTTCATACTAAGTATCATCCTGGACGTATCATTAAAATAGGTCCCAAATTGATTTCAAATTGCAATATTTTTTTTGCTATAGGGAAAAACCATTAGTTTTATACCATTTTGAAATTGGTATTAAATACAGAAGTTTTTAAGTTCACTGACCGTCCCAGTGTAGTACATTTTTTTTTAAACCATAGACTATCAAATCTGACCTCAAAATCTTACTCTATACTAAACTTGAAATAAATATTTTTTTTCTTCCGTTGTCTGATATTTCTATTAATATCTAATGCATGTATCCAAGAAAGCAACTCATAAAGAAAACATAGTAAAAAAATTATGAAAAACAAATAAGAATTACGGCCACAGTAATATAAACCATTGGGTGAGGTCAACATTTTTGAAAAAACTACAAAATCCTCAATATCTCAAAAACAGTGATATTTTCGTATGACCTATATTGGGTTTTTTGATAGATTATTAGCTCAGCTATCATCCCCCAAGAGATACTTCACTCATTACGGGACACCCTGTATCTATATAAAAACCAAAATCAAAAGGATAATAGAAAAACATACTAAAACAAACAACAAAAAGGAGTAGGTAGTAGTACATTCAATAAATTAATAGATTATTATTTAATACTTTTATGTTAAGCTAAGGAGGTCCCATATCTTGTGAAATGTGTAAAACTTTGTATCATAATTACGTCTTCTTTATGACTTAATAGCAATCGCTGTTACAAGTGATTTAAAATATTAGGCGTAAAATAGTCATAATGCATGTTAAAAACATCCTATTTCCAAAGTGAGGGGGTAAATTTATGAAAATACATGTATGTAACCTCAACCTTATTTAAATTACCTATACATAGGGCCAAGGCATGAAAATTACTTTCATCTCCACTTTAATATTAGGGGAGGTACTCCTAAAAAGGGTACTATTAACACTAAAGCTAAAATGGGATCACTTTACCACCTCCCCAGCAGAAAACCGTCGTGAAGGTTTAGGTTAGGTCACTGTGTTTCGTACGGTGAGCGGGTGCCCGAAGGCTTGTCTTCCCATCCTATTCCTCCCCCTCCCTGTCCTGCTCCTCTCCCAACTTCCTATGATTAATCCTTTTCGTATTCCCTCCCCTTCCTTCAAGCCGGCAAGGCATTTCGACACACTGATGTGAGATCTAGTCACTTAACATCAAGTGAACCGCATGCTTGAATGCTATAACATAGAAAAAAACACGCTACAATTCTCTGTCAATTAATATAACATTAATCGAAATCGATTTAAAGTAATCAATGAACACACCTTGAACATCACCTATAATTTTTCACTCACACCCATTACTAGGAAAAGTACCCCTTTTCCTGAAAATTTTTACCAACGACCAAGTAGAGTATTTAACTTGCGTTTTTATTTAGACTTTAAAACAATTGTAATTTATAAAACACTTAAAGCATTACTCGAAAAAAAGACAAATTTAATCTTTATTCCCCCCGATACCCAAAAGGACTGGTAAATTTAAAAAATCATGTTCATCATGAAATTTTATAAACACTCATTTTAAATTTTTCCTCTTTAAATATTTTGAACGAGGGTTATATCGTTGATATGGGTTCGAAAAAGAAAAAAAAATTGATAAAGTTTTAATTATTCTTCATGGAATCCTTTAAGCAAAGGACGTCACTCATTATTATTACTTTATTTTCGTTTTATTTCAATTATCTAAATACTTACTTTAATGATAATACACAAATTTTAAAACAAAATGCATTTAAAACTAACAACTATGCAATATTTTTTAATTTCAAGTTTTATTTATGTGGTTCTCGCTAAAGTGGTTATACAGTGGTGGAAAATAAAAAGAATAATATTTTATGTTTCTTTGACATTTTAAGATAGGTACGCGCTAATTATACAAGTGTCTATAATGGGCAAGCATATATTATCTGAAACAATTTTACAGGTGATATATTTTTCCGTAAAATTAAATTTGACATGTAATAAAAATTCAGAGAAAAATTAGTATCACCAGCTATCATGACAAAGCAGGCTATAATGGATGATTTAACAGTGATTTGCCAATCTCTTTGAATTATTGGTATGAAATTATGATTTTTGTAGCAATCAATCACTAACCAAGTGGAATTAAAACTTTTAAATAAGTTTTAAAGTGTTTTTTAACGTTTATCAAACGCGCTTTAAAATTGAACGATATATTAACATCCAACATAATATGTCTCGAATTTAGGTTTGTATACATTTAATGTTATATTGAGACCAAAGCATGCTGAATTGTTGATCAAAAAGAAAGAAAGAAAGAAAAATCATTTATTTGACATAAATACATGACACAATACACAATTATAAAACATAGTAACATCTCATGTGTCATACTAGATGCCAAAGCCGACCTTATTCGCATAATATGCTCGAAACGCCTCATCGTTGATTTTCTATCAGACCCCTAAAAATTACATAAACACATACAAAAAAATTTACACAATTACATTCTAGACAATAAATAAAAAATATATACTAAATAATATTTATAAGAAATACATGTAATATAAAATAAAAATTAACTTGTTAAATTTCCAGTAATTTCCATTATCAAGCACGACGTAAGTACTGAAAAGATTCTGATGAGATTTCATAAACAGACCTATAGTATTAATCAATAGTTCCCGAATCTGCCACCAGCGCGCAGCGTACCCTCGGGCCAGTAAATAAACAAATAACAGAAACTATTAAAAAAGCGAAGCATTTGCAACTGTCATCCCTAGTTTTCGCTGTTCATTAATTGTTGTCGCAAGGTTTTTTTAAATGTTTGAATATTATTATTTAACAATCAAAGAGTAGGGCAGGGGCTGCCCCTTCTCCCACTCTTTGTTATTCCAAATTTTACCCGCAGCATAGTGAAAACTTCCCCTGAAGACGGCTGTTCTGTAATCAGCTTTAAGGTTAGATTATTAAGATTGTGTTGCGATAAGATTTGCCATAGTCAAACATTTGCCTCGAATTAAAATAATTACTTCAAAGATCTTAAGTTTAAATTGATGTAGAATAAGAATTATTCTCATCTTATCGATTTTATGTAAATGCAGCGACAGTATCGCAAAGCAAATCAGAACGCAGAATCATTACTGTGGCGATCAGTTCTTGTTTGCAATGTTGTTGCTTTTAAATAGCAATTAATTTCATACTTAATTGAAAGTATGTAAAGTTTGCTTTTAATGTGGTTGGTGGACGTTCAGTAAATGGTATAATAAGAATGCTCCTAAAAATATATCACAGCCTCAACGAGAAAATATATAACAGTAATCGATAATAATTACAAATATGTTATAAGTAATTATGTTATAATAGTATAAATATTATGTTATAAGTATTTAGTAACATTATAAATTACAATATATCAAATACCTAATTTGATATATTGTAATTACTAAAAAGTAAATTGTGGAAAAATATTTTAATGAACAGATTAATAATTATAATGACATTGAGAATATTTATTTATCCCGTGCGGTTGAAATCGGTTTATAAGAAAAATATCTTCATCAAACCGACAGGATATCTTTACTATCTAACTTTGGTTCTCGAAAATTAAAGCACATCCGTATTGTGTTTATATACGTTGTCTTGACTTAATTCGTTAACAAATTACAGGAAATGAAAAGGCATAAAGAAAACCCCAGCAATCGTTCAAATGTTACAGAACGATTGAACATTTCACAAAGGTCACGTTTTTAGTATTCAAAGGCCAGTGTCGAAGTTCCTGGGTAAGGAATATCTAATTTCGGTGCACGGAAGTAAGGCTGTCGGTACACTAGACGTGAATATTAAACGGTGAATATCCAGAATAGTGCAGACATTATGAAAATTCTCTCCAATCGTAGAATGGAAGTCGCACGCTTCACTACTCGTGTTATTAATATGATTTTCGTTTCATGATTCAACACGAGTCAGTTACATGCAATTGCAAACGTTTCGAAGAAATACGTGAAATTCAGTGCCATGTTTTGGATGCAATATTATTGGTTCGATAATTGATTTACCTATTTAAATATTCAGTTGTATTGTATAAAGGTGCGTGTATGTGAAGCATTGTTTGATGTTTCTTCAATGGATCACTTGATCCTTGATAACTTTTGTTCAAATATGACCTGTGCATAAATTGAATAAATATATTCTGTGGATACCTGCGTTGTTCCGTAGTCATAGTTCTTTATTACTAGTGGCTCGCCCCGAGCTGGACCTCGCGTTGTAATGTTTATTTTAATCGAGGCCTTACATTTGATACACCAAAGCCCCTCTACACATCGGCAGACGCATACGCGGACGTCATTGACGATGGATGACGGATACATCGTCAGACATAAATTATCCACTACGGCTGTGGCTTATTACTACGTCTTCATGTCCGCGGACAACATCGGCAGATGACGTACAAAACGACAACTGATAAAAATTAAAAGTTATACAGTAATAATAAAGTTATATATTTTTCCTTTCATTGAAGTAGAATTTTAAAGAAAAAAGACGAAGGATTGTAAGTTGTAACCTAACCTAACCTAACGCAATACTTTATCACAAATTTACAGTATTTAGAAAAATTGGATATGCATTTAGCAATTTTGCCTTAAGTCAGTAATCAGTAATCAGTAATCACCATATGATTATGAATATATTAATATAATAGGTAATTATTGGTAAAAGCGAAGTATGATCATAATATATGATATAATATCCATTGTTTTAATTAAAATACTTTTTATAGGAGTTTAAACGCGTTTATTATAGAGCAAGACTATGCAACCATTGTTTTAACAATGGATGACCGTCAGATAATTCGATAAATAGAAGCAAAATAATATTATAGATATTATTTTGCTTCTATTTATCGAATTTCGCGAATCAGAAGCCTCATAGCGCCATCTGTATTTATCAAATATCACGTTGAGCACGGTTTGTTCTTTATAATTTAATAAACGCGGTTTTTTATACTGTTATTTTTTCGTGGCATAGTAAACACCGTCGTTAAATATAAAAAATAATAATACAACTATCATCCTTTTCAGATAGAAACAATCAAGAGTTAAGTGAATCGAACCGTTAATTATCGGAACGGTATTCAATTCAATATTCAATTTTGAAATTTACAACAATATGTTTTTAAATACTTTAATAAAAATAAAATTTATGAAATTTAAAATATATATAACTAAATTCATTAAAAAGGGGCCATCTGGTGCTATTATGTTGCTGTTTTGTCAATCGTTATAATAATATACGTCGCTTCCACTAGATGGCGTGGGAACTGAGGAATCTTCGTGCGTAGTAATTTTTAATTGTGTTATTTTAAAAATTACCTCATAAAAACTATTGATAATGTTCAAATACAATATTTATAAGTTACCGTACGTTAACTTTTATGAAATTCGTATTTTATTGAGTATTATCCATGTTTGAGAAACGAACGATTCATAATAATGAACTGTAAATATGACAATAGATGGAGTTAATTCAAATTTATTTTTTATTTATTTTACTTATGTTTCGGAAACGGTTTATATTAAAAATAATTCAATACTTGTTATGTTATGTGCAAATATTGACCTTTCATTTGATACCACACTCGGGTATATTCATATTTTACTCGCTTTTTGACCGCCCTATCTTCGCAACCCCCCTTCCAATTTTTTTCATCTTCGAACTCAAGATTTCTTTTTATCTATACTATTTGCCTACAAAATTTTATCAAGATCGGATAAACAATATTGATGATATCGTCCGACAAACATTTAACTGTTTATCCCCCCTATCTTCTTTACCCCCCCCACCGATTACACTCATCTTCGAACTCGACATTTTCTTTTGTCTAAACTATATGCCTATGAAATTTTATCAAGATCGGATAAACGATACTCAAGTTATCGTCGGACAAAGTTTTTCATACTTACATACAAACATACAAACATACAACGCCCGGCCATCTCGACTCTGAGACTTCGCTTTGCTCGGTCAACAATTGAACGGCGAATTGTTCTTAATCTACATTAATTAATACGATTCATGAACATGAGACTATTGTTAAAAATCAACATTTTAAATTTCTAATTATGTTTCTTCATTGAAAATGTGTATATAAATAGATATATAATAATCACAAAAAAGTAAGATAGATAATAATCACAAATACATTCGAACCTGGAGAGCTCATTTCTATTGTCAAATGTTTCGTCACCCGCCCACAAATACGTAGTGCTCATCGACACGTAATATTTATTTCCGAGTATTCACAGATGAAAATTTTTCAGTGCACGTCAAATAACATATTGTAGTACATTCAACATTACCCGCTTGAATATTTTTTATAAATCGATGAATGATGAATCAGACGGACCACAATTTGGATGTTCACGTAAGCTATTTAACACGTTCGTTGCGTTAGGTGATCTTCAGGACATTCGTACTGTGCGGCGACTAAAATCGAGATTTTCCACTCCATGCGTGATGCTAATTTTTTTTTTGTATTTGTAGCTTATTCTTATATCATAACTGCGTATGAACCTGGTAAGATATAGAGCATTAGCCTATCTTTAACCTATAAAAATTCTAAAGAAATATAATAAATTTTTAAGATATAAATGATTTTCAAAATTTTATTTTTAGGAGACTCATTAGGTCTCCAACGCACAAACGGATAGGATAGTTTAGAGATGTTTTAGGTCTCCATAGCACTAGCTGAAAGTCCTTCGAAAACGATGCCGCAACGAATATGTTAATAAGGACGAAAAATTAATTTGAAGCCAATATTTAAAACGCGTAAAGAAAATTTATAAATGGAACTGAAAAGCTCATTTCACAAGTCAAATCTTACTCGCTCGCAAATACGTTGGGCTCGTCGACATGCGGCGTTAATTTCCGAGTATTCACAAATGGAAATTTTCAGTTCACGTCAAATTGCATATATTGTAGTACATATTGAGCCATTCTCGGTTAATTATTTGTGGGAAATATAATAACTGTTTGCCAAAATATAGAAACGACGTCCTCAAACTAAAAAGTAGAAAATAAATTTTATTTATTTTTGTTGAAATCAATGCAAATCTTGTTAATTTGAACATAGGTAACATTGTGAGAAAGTTGGTTCTATTTTTTGGCAAAATTATTATTTTTCCATTTTGAGTAACTTGTGAAGGGTTTTCACATCAGAGCTAGACGCAATTCAGTCTCAGAGTTAGAGTTTAATGGGTATATACGTCATTAAACCTTTTCCTTACCCTACCTCAGAGCTTAATCTGTTGATATTTGAGAAGCCCTCCAGGGAACTAGGATTTCAGGCTCCAATATCTTCCACATGGATGATCAGACTTGAACCACCAAATCGGTCCATAAATGCCAGATATCTGCGGTAACATACATAAAAAAATACGGTCGAATTGACAATATTCTCCTATTTTTTGCAAGTCGGTTAAAAAACAGGCATGTAGATATACTTGTAGGGATAAAAAATAATCCCTAGAAACTATTTACTAATTTCTATTGTTTTTGTTATCATTCCCTTTTTGGAAAAACGAAAAAAAAATCTGTTTATTTTTTCTACATAAAACTGGTGATATTTACAGTTTCCTAATGAAACAAAAATACTCCATTCTTCACATATTTTGATATGAAACAATTATGTTTCAAAATAAATCAGTGTCCAAAACATTGATGAATATTAATTTATTTCATTTAGGTATGGTAATATGTTATATCTTTTTTAAACGGCTCTGCATCAAATGTACATCAAATGGGCAAGTGAATATGCAACCCTCTTTCATTTCCTTCGGTTGACACATGGAAATAGCTAGTCCATCATTACACGAAACCATCGAGTTTGCTTATCTCTGGCCCATTTGAACACGATTGGTATTATACTTTATACTTTGTATTGATACTTCTTGATGGAATTGCATATCACTTTTATATAAAGACAAACACATTTTTATACTTTCAATTCCACTATATTAACACGTGTTAATATAGTGGAATTGAAAGTATAAAAATGTGTTTGTCTTTGTATAAAACGATTGGTATTAACGATACAGGAGACTTAAACCATATACACGTATCTATTTCATTTTTTAATTTGGCTGGAAGAATGGGATCAAGCCATTTTTTTTAATACAATTAAAATTTTAAATGAAATCACAATAGTTTATTTTTGAGAATGAGTATATATACACGCAACTTTTTATATTGTAGCAGTTGTAATATGATATTTTAAACATAACGAGTCAAAGTCAAAGTAATTCATTTGCTAAAATGTTGTACAGCAGGTGTTGTTATAAGCAATTTGATTCAAACATTTTGCCCACGTAATAGGCGTGCAAATATTATTATTATTTTACATTTAATTACATAATGTCAATAGATTAATAAAATATCAATATCAGTACAAATGAGAATAATGTCCTTAAATAATAATACGGCAAAATCAATAATTATTAATTAGATTAAATAGTATTAAATTTGTACATTATGAAATCATTAGTGAAATAAAAACACTCCTCTCAAAGAAATTTAGTCAGTTGCCATTTTAATGTATTTATTGGTAATGACCGCATTTTTTTAGGAATATGGTTGTATATTTTTATGGCCATGGCAAAGCTATTTCTTGAAAAGAGCGCGCTGGTACTAGCTGGGTATCGCAGACGTGTGGGGTCTCTCGTGGGATATAAACAGTTTTGACTAAAAGCGTTAACGGAATGTCACTTTAAAAATGGGTTTACAGCTTTCGAAAGGACCTAGTCCCGCAATAGCCCTAATACATTTTTTTTGGAGCGATAAATACCTCGTTTATATTAACAGAGTTTCCCCATATTAAGATACCATAGCGTAAAATCGAGTTAAGAAAGTAACATTAACTTCTTTGTAAAATAAAGAATCAATTTTGAAATTTTCTTAGATTTAATTATATGATTGACTTTCTAATAGTTACTGGGATAATAATAATTTATTTATAAAATAATGCATTGGGGGAGATATTGAAATAAAACTAATTCAATTTTGTGAAACTTTGCATTTCATTAACTATGTATTACATTCATTGAAATACACAATATATTATTTTGGTTCAATTGACTTATCGACTCAAGGTCTGTAAAATCAATAACGTGAAAGAGCGTTAGGCTCATTTCACTGTGTCATTTCCTGTTGTGAAAGAGGTCTTAAAGCGAGTCTTATGTGTCAGAGTTAAGTAAGACTGCATGTTTTATATTGGAGGGGTAAGATACCCCCCTCCTTTCTTCATAACTTGCCTTGCCACTCTTATGTTTCTTTTTTTATTTATTTTTAGGTATACTTATTTTCAAAGTAATTTTCTTTAGTCCAATATTAATCCTTCACCAATCCATCGTCATCAGTTATTGTTTTGTTTTGACTTACCGTTCCTTACCTACCTTCCCGTTCTTATTCATCAGCAAGTAATAGCTCACTAATAAGTTGGCATCGTGCGTAGTTATCACGAGTAGCCATCCTTCAACTTAAGGGGTCTATGAGACTCCAAGTAAAATATACAACAACCGTATTCGTCAATAGCCGTCGTTCCAAATATTGATTATAGTAACAGACTCTGCCGTAAAATTTAATGATCGAGCCTCCGACATTCTGTTTTCCTCAATAATCATTTTTATTTTAAAAGTAAAAAAAGTATTTTAAAAGTAAGTTAACCTGAATTAGTATTATTATATTAAGTTTCTACACTTACATTCAAGGAATCCCTTGTAAAATTAGCTCAAAATAATCTATACATATAATAAAATCGTAGACTAGCCGTGTCTGTACATTTAATATTTTCAAGAAAAAATTAATGTTTCGTGTTTCATTTATGATTCTAAACTCAAAACAATGATTTTTATAATTTTTGTCTGTTTGTCTGTTCGTCGGTTTGTCTGTTTGTCTGTTTGTCTGTTTGTCGGGCGTTTGTACGCAGTCAACTCCGAAACGGCGTAACCGATTTAGATGCGGTTTTCGATTATTTATTACGGCAAGTCCCCCGGAG
>LQNK01000673.1:139856-151997 GCA_001586405.1 Phoebis sennae | reverse complement strand
ATATTTTTTTTAACACATTAATTTGAACTTTATGTTTACAAAGTCGCATATGATTGCACGGTAACATCTGCCTCCTTTACACAATGACATCATTATCCTCACCCTTAAATGCGTAGGGTGACAGTGATATTAAACTATAAATAGCACATGTAACGAACTAACAATCAACCAAAATCTATGAAAAATGATTGAATGCCCTTGTAAGAATACATTTTTAAAATATACATATCGAAATATTCAGTCACCTTTTTTTAACCACTATATGAAGCTACGACGTAGTGTATAATTAGTTTTATATGTTTTCTGTATTTATTAAGTTTAGGGTCGATGGGGCTGACGTACCTCAATAGCTTTAAGTCCCCAGTAAATAAGGATTTAAAAAAAAATACTGAATATAATGCGATACGTGTTGGTAAATAGACTTTTTCTTTGGAGAGTGGATTCAATTCACCGCTTCAATGAACACGATATCTATGTAAATGTGTCAGTAGGCTTGTTCGACATATTGAACGTTTCGCACGTAGTCAAAACCTTATTGATGGCGCGTTGACTCACTTGTATTGATTTTTGGAATATATATGCCTTTAATGCATATCGTGTTTTCTTCCTTACACTAAATAAATCATTGATTTTTATCAACATCATAACTAATGACTCGCTCCGAGCTAGATCTGGCGTTGTAATGTATATTATTATAATATTTAAGACCTTTTATTTGATACCGTAATCGGCTATATTCCTATCCAAACTGTATATTTGACCCCACCCAATCTCTATCAATTATAAACATGATAAAATGTTGTAAGCAAATAATTATATTAATCCTCGCTTCGCTCCATAACATATTCAAATAACTAAGTATAATCTTTTGTTTATATTATAAGTAAGAAAAATAATTTAATTAAAAAGTATTACGTTATACTTGTTGCAAAACGTAAGTTACTTCGAGTAAGTAATTTGATTTAAATACTTCCACAGCATCCTCGTTTATAATCCCATAAAATTGAATTGCTTTGTCTAAAAACCAATGCAAACTCAGTAAAACACGTGTATCAAATTAATCAATCGTACTCAATGTTATACTTTCTTAACAATCAACCATTAGCTTTCATCAAGTAATGCAATTATAAATACATATAAATAGTATAACCTATTAAATAATTCTCCATATTCTGATTCTCTAAACCAAGTTTATGATAAATATTTCTACATAACATGTAATTGTTTCATGTAACAAGTTACGACTGAGAATATTGTCGTTTAACGGTATCAATAATAACAAGCAGGGAAGATAATAGGACGCTATCAATTTATAAAAAATATGGGTGGGTTGAGTGCGCTCTAGGGAGTCATAACGTTAACAAATTGCTGCAATTCCCAATGTGTAATATAACTTATTTCCATCGCTATATTGTCGGTGAAACGCTCGAATGTCTTCAGTTTGTTATTCCTTGCAGTTACCTCAACAGCATCAATGCTATTATGTATTCTTTATTGTAAGTGCTCTCGTATTTTACCGTCGAAAATGAGGCATTAATGTATTCCAGATATAGAATTCATTGGAAATAATACAATAGATGCAACATCTTTGAGATATGGAACGTTAACGGTGCAGTAAGTAGTAAACAAAAATACGGTAATAGTCTTTCTTTCTTCAATATACTATCATGATTTTTTGTGCAGGAATATTTAAGGAAATTGTGCGAATTCTTCATTCATATTTAATATACCTCCTGAAACTTATTTGGAAATTAAAACACAAATAGTTAAATAAAAAGGAAAACAAATTAAAATAACATAAAGCGCATTACGCAACGAAATAGACATAGAATACTATGCTCCCAGCCACATTTCCTGAACATAAAGTCAGCACACTGAAATTAGTCACGCATTACACACGGCTATGATTAATGAAATGGCGCGAACTTTCGGTTACAATGAATGATTACAAACGAGCCGCTCGGGAAACGGTTATATTCGATGCGTACTCGAGCAATAATAAGTCTTACTTATTATTGCTATATTGCTTGAGTATTGCGTACTATTATATAACAAATTTCTTGATACATCTCCACATTATTAGGATAGAAAAGTGTAGATAAGAAAGAAATTATACATTTATTCCAAGAACACACACTATAACAATAATAAAAAAGTATAAAAAACAATTCAAACAAAAAATAAAAGGAAAAAGTAAACCAAAAGGGAAAGGAAAAGGGTGCCGTCACAATCAGTCGCGGTGATACCATACACGGAGCTGATTTTCAGTATATAAGCAGTAAATAATTTGTGACAAATGGCGATAAGATTGGGATTGTGATGAATGGAAAATAAAAGTTCAATAATACTCAGTGATGCGTATTTTGGCTTCAATAGCCAAAGAGATATTATTTTATTCGCACATTCATGAATTTTAAAATAGTTTTACAGGTATTGTGTTTTGTTGCTATTCAATCCATATGTTGTTATTGTAAATTTATGTTGTTTGTTGATACTTATATGACTCTAGCTGATTCACTCCCATAGAAAAAAGAAATATATAGCCTATAAAATATAGCCTATGTTAGTGGTCGGATAATGTAGTTTTTGAATGGTGAAATAATTTTTAAAATCGGTCCAATAGTTTTTGAGGCTATTCTTAATAATGTTGTAATCAACCAAACAATCAAACTAACAAATAAAGTTTTCCTCTTTATAATATTAGTGTAGATAAAACAAAATTACATTGAGCTAACAGAACCTTTCTGAGAAGTAAAATCTGGATAAATAAAGGGCTCTCCATTGTTATATTATGAAAATTAATATTTATTAATTCAGACTATCAACCCTTGTGCTTACAAACATATAACCTTAATAAATCTAAGCGAGAAATTATTTGCTTTTCCAGTGGCATTAAACCACGCTTATCTGAAGCACGTCACAATGTGCCGTGTCTGTATGTAATGAGGAACATTCAACCCAGCAAATTGTATCTATAATAACATAACTTCATTAGAATGCATCTGTTTCCCGCACCGTCATTTCTATGCATTAGTTTTCATCGTGGAACTGCAAATTATGCCGCTGTGATAAAAGTTCAAGCATGTGAGAGCGATACTTAATAGAAATTGTAAAATGTAATTTTTATCTTTACTTACAATCAATTATTTAAAATGTAAGTGCGTTGAAATAATTTAAAATTACCGCGATTCACTATTCAGAGAGAAAATATGCTTCTTCCAATTTCGTCTGCCTAGGAACTGTATAATTAGTAATCTGTGTTATTGGAACCAACTTTTCAATTTCATTGAAAATCATATATGGGCATATATGATTTTCAATGAAATCATATGAACCATCGTAGTGATTTTGACACTCTCAACCATTTTTGCATGCAGACAATATCTGAAGCAGTCTTGTGAGGATTTAGCCTCTGCCCAATTTGCCCAATTTAAAACTATTTCCTCGTAACTATTCCATGTTAGCAGGAAATAAAATATATGCTGATTGCAGATTGCCGAGACCGGCCTTCAAAGTAAGATTATACGAGATTCAACTCGATCCACCTGGAATGCCTCACGTAATAATAATGGATGCTCTTATGTTAATGACGTATTATTGTTAACAAGTAACGTTTTATAGGTTGACCAAATACATGTGAACAATAAGTTTTATGCACCCACTTATTTAAATAATCTCTTTTGAAATTATGTAAAATTTGCGGGATTTTTACAATAAATTATTCCTGCTACTCATTGGGAATAGAATTATACACAAATTTAATTCTAAAACGTACGAAAGAGCGATAAAAAACACAAAAGGCTAAACAATACTTTTCGATACGAGTGCGAATTGAAAGGGTCGTCGTGAATCACAAGTATCTTCCGTTTGGGAAATGGGATGTATTTTTTTCATGAATATGAATCAATTGTGTGTGAAGTATATATTCTCTTTTGCCTCATGTTGCTACTACCTATATTTTTGAATGTATGGGTTAATTAGGATTGGTACAAAAATAAAAGTTTAAATTATATTTACGTATGAATCAAGTGTTGACACAAAGTCGTTCACGATTATCGCTTTGTTTTCGATAAATTTTTTTACAATATATAAACACATTTACATTCTAGCTTGTTTACAACGACTAACGAGCGTTGGTAATATGGCAGAAAAACCTTTGTATTATTTTATTTAATAACTAGCTTTCCGGCCGCGACTTCACACGCGTGGGCTACTAATTTCTGTATATTTTAGAGACGCACAACAAAAGTTTAAAAAAGTTACGGTCACATTACCGCTGCGCTTGTATGAATGTCTATATTTTTTTATAATTTTCTATGGAAATGAGTTTGACCAAAATCTCACAGTGCGCGTGCCTCTTCAAAATACAGAGAATTGTAGCCCACGCGAGCGAAGTCGCAGGCGGAGAGTTAGTTATATAGAGTTATTTTTTTAAGGCTTTTAAAAAATTAATTGAGTATTTTTAATGTCTTAATCTATACGTTGAGAGTATGAAATGGCATGTCTGCAACTCAACTAAAATCTCACATTGTCATGTGGTATGACATTTTCACGATTTTAGGAGCGTGTATCTCAAAAAATGTTTATTTTAGCAAAAAAATCATTTATAAACCTCTATTTCATTTTAAAGACCTATCTAATGACACTTCATTGAATGGTGTATTCGCGAATTTATTTTTTTTCCCTCCGTTTACATGTATGAAAGCGACCTCTAAAAATATTTTTTCAAATAAAATGTAGCCTATAACTTGTACCTAATTTTGGTCTATCAGAATGTGAAATTTTATCAAAATCTGCCCTGTGGTTATTACATGTTTGACGCACATACAAACGGATAAACGGGCAAACAGACAAACAGAAAAATATCTATAGAACATACATATTGCGTACCAATTACACTTTTTGAAAAATATCCAATGTACAGAAATGGTTCGGTTACTGTTCTATTATATATATAGATTTCATTAAAGTAACGAAACTTTTTTAAGATTACTTGATGAACATAGGAGGAAAATAAACAATCTTGTGGTAAATGAACAACTTCGAGTCTTTGGGGACGGTTACCGATAAGAAATAAGGGAAGAATAATTTCTTATAGAAATATAAATAATATTTTGTAACAAATACCTTATCAGCCGTAAAAAATAGTATAGATGCCGACTTATTGAAGATGAAATGAAATTATTCAATCGTACAATAGAAGATGTTGAATGCAACTCGTTAAGGGAATTAATAAAAGTATTCTATTGTTATAGATGAAAGATCCCCCAGATACACTCAATAATATTTCGTTTAATATTCCCCATTCGATTCCCAGAAAACCTATCCGAACTTTTAACCTTCCAATATATAGAACAATTCTTGATTCAAATTTGCCTTTGCATGCAAACTTTTGTTTAGATCAGTGTAAATCTCATTTAAAAGAAAAAATAACACAGAGTTATTATTAAATGAAACTTTTATGTGTCTGACAACTTATTGGGAACTTTAGCAAATCCGTTCTTTAATATACAAACTTAATTCTTAAAAAAATTACTCATGGTTCATCAAACTCCACAGGCGGCGTCTATTGAACCACTCAATGGGGTCCTTTGATAGGCTTTACGAAACTTTCCACATTTAAACAAATAAATTATAGAAACAAAAACATGACAACAATTGTAAAACTACTCATAAATTGATAATAAAGTTATAATTAAAATATGTTACGTAATTAGTTTCGTCAGTGTCACAGTTTCAGCAATCATAAACTACAAAGACTCGAGAGGTGCCCTTAGTGTGAGCCCTTCAGCCGCGGCAGGTGTTCCACTGTACTCACTGTACTCCTAGGAGGCTTCTGAACAGGACTCTGCGCATCCTGGACAAAAATAATCACCTTTTTCAATAGCTAACAGTAGTTGTCGTTTCTTTATTTTTTTTTTGAATTATTTTCACTGACCCTTTTGTAACTTTTCCTTATCGGAATTTAAGGTGCTTTTAAAAAGAATCTTTCCTTTCCTTATAAGAATTTAAGGTGCTCTTTTCACTGCCTTTTTTCTGGAATTTTCCATCCTCGAGTTAGCTTTATAATTTTCATTTATATCTTGGCAAACAATTATTTAATACAGTATTAAATCACATTTACATAATGCAAATTTGGTCACTTGAATAAGGCTCACTCAACCTCCAAAATTTTGGCTCAAATGACTCCATCTCCGAATTACTTCAAAATGTAAAATAACGGAATATCTATTGCAAATAATACATTTTCGGAACTGAAGCCATAAGCAGTAATAGCGTTGAAAGGAGGCTTACTGAAGGCTGTACACTAATAATTTTTAACTCAAAGGTCAATGAAAAAATATTTATTTACTTTTGACACCAAATTTGAAAAATTATGCATACACGCTCTAAGCTCTTTCATCTTCCCTCTTCTTCATACCATAGATGGTGGCAAGAAACCCCGATCTGCCCTACATTAAAAACTTACTACGGCATCGTCACTAAAATCCCGAATTTGAATATGAATTAGCACGGCACAAAGAACATGTCTTAGGTTCATTCGCTACAGTTATCTCCTTGTTTTCCTTGTAATGTTGTAAGCATAAGAATATTGTAACTTTTCTGTTTATTTATTTATAGAATGTTGTGTGTACGATCTGTGGTTGTACCCTATCAATAAATAAATAATTTATTAAATTAAAGTCAGGCAACAGCCTAGTTAAGAAGTTTATTTATTAATTTTATTTTCATTACAAGGTCGGATAACGTAGATCCATTTGTGAGTAAAAAAGTCTTATCTGCTAATGTTAGTGGAGAATTAAAAACAAAATAAAATAAATTATGACAACAATTAATGATTAATATGATGTTAAATATCTTTGTATGTTTTTATGTTGGATAGCATCAACCTGCGGATTATATTTTTATTGATCACATTCAAAAATCTTTACATTTATCTTTTACATTGTATAATAAGGTAACATAAGGCTTTGTATGTTATTTCATTATTATTTTTTATTTATTTTGAGCATGTGATGTTCCACTGCCGGGCGAATGGAGTTGCATAAATAAAGTTAGTTATTTTTATTAGTTATTTTTCTGCTTCATTTCATCCTTAAATGAAAATAACAGGCTATAAGAAATTTAGCTTATATATAACTCCCCTAGCAATAATATAATAAATAAAGAAAGTTAATCTATTTGTAGTATTACAAGTATTTGTATAATGTCATAAATCGAGTGAAGCGTACTCTAAGGGTAGTTCTAATTAAGCTGTGTTAGCTAATAGTGATTGATCGTTCGCTGTTTACATTGGCTCTGTATAATGGCTCTGCTGAGAATATCGACACTTATACATAGGTATATTATTGTATTAAGATTATAAATTTTTGTATGTAATCCAGTAAAGTTAACGATCATGTAAACTTTTGATGTCGGATATCGTTCATATAAAATATACAACTTAGATTTTGTAATGCTCGTCACTTTTACAGCTAATCTAAAAGAAGCATGCAAGTTAGAGAGTTCTTGAACATTTTTAAAGTAAATCTAATGTTATAAAGAGAAAAAATGTATGTTTGTATTGTTATGACATAAAAACTACTGGAGTGATTTCAAATCTTCTAATGGTGACAAGATGTCACCATTAGAAAGATGCATCTTCACTGAGTGATATAGGTTTAGCTATGCGCGGAACAGATTCTCAACTAGTTGTTATTATATTATAATTACGTTAATATTTGGTCTTATTATGGAATAGCTTTCCTTTTTTAATTAACGTATATGCTACTTCTCATTTTAATACATCGCTTTTAATAACGTATGCCAAAATTATAGACATATCTGGTATTATGTTTGATTTAACGATTTGAATTGCAGTATGTGTTCATTAATTACATATAATTAATGAACATACTGCACATTAATACGTTGCATGGAATACATGCAAGTCAAATTTAATTTAATTGGCCTACATTTAAGTATAGACTACTGATCAGTGTATTTAAAAAATAGCATAGACAACAGCCTAATAATGCAACAATTTTCTTTTTAAGTCAGCCGATACTTACTACTTCGTCACAAATCATGTAACATTTGTACAAGTAGATATAATAAGAGAGGAAGTCTAAACCTCTGTTTATCAATATCATAAGATAGATCGTAGAGTACAAGTTTGGGCGTAAACTCAGACGTAACTGCTATTACAGAAAAATTCTAACGACCTGAATCTACCTGGTACTAAAGAGAAACACAAAAACAAAGGAACGCCAAGTAATAAAGTTTAAAGGGTTCTGCATCTGGGTCTTCTGCTGGTATACTATGTTACACGGAGCAATATACTAGGTAGCATTTGTCCTGGGAATACAATGCCAAGAATCTCTAGACAAAGTTTAGGAAGACACAAAGTGAATTCTCGCGTTCGCTATCAGGGATGGGACTTGCATCGATTGTTCTTTGCACAAATAGTTTGTTTGTCCTGCAATAGCTTGGGTATTAGACAACAAATTTTCAGTTAAACCAAAATAATTACAATAACAGGGATGTAAATTCATACACAAATAAGATTAATGGTAATCTTATTTAAAATTTAATAATATTTTTCAATCGTATTCAAAAAACGATTCAAATGTTTCGTTAAGAGTATCGTTTCTATGACCGCCTCTAAGCCATAAGAAGGGTATTCGTCCTTATTTTAATTGAAAAAACGTAAGACCATTTTGCATGTTCCAATAATTGAGAATTGTTTCAAGTAAACTAATTTCTATCCGACACTCAAATACTGCGCATTCCTCATGCTATTAAAAACCGTTTTATTGTAGTTTACTCATATGTTCGTTTCGATCATAAAAAGATTTAAAATTTTCGTATGTGATACGCGAGAAGAGGCAACTCAATTTATTTCCGCAGTTGCTCGCCGTCTTCAAATTGATGACCATCATTAACATGCCTCTACTACTATTTAAATGACGCAACGGCTTAGAAGTCTCCGAAAGCCACGTTTAATGGATACATTTAACGGTTGGTTAATTAGCGAACTGGGTTGCTAATGTCTCCCCACTAATTTACTAGAATAAAAAAATAAAAAAGTGATTTTGAAACTAAAAATGTTTCGTTCAAAGATTTTAAATTTAGATTATTATACAAACATTGTCGTATAAATGAGATTGGTTCTCCCTCGATTTTTAAAAAGCTTTAGAACTGAATTCATCATCTTTATGATATTGAGTTCTAAGATTTTAAAATTTTCTCTAATATCATACGACGACACCTTGAATACAGTTATTAATACGGTATTTGTGAAATTTGCATAAATATGTATTTTAATAAGCCAAATTAATATTTCGCATGCTGACTCTATAATTATATCATGAAAATATAGTATCGTTTAATAATAAATGCTATAGTAATTAAAGTCACATTGAATTTCTGCACTAATTTTTGAATTACAATATTACGAATGTTAAAAGTTTTAATGCGATCATTTGGAACCGCGTTTAACTTTGGACAATAAGTGGCGCTGAAGGAAACTTTGCATATTAACCAATCGCGCTTGTCTAGCTGAAATCCAGATTTGCAGATGTGGAACAGACATCGTCATTTAACTTTGCAGGCAATTGACTGGTCCATTTGTGGTTGCATATAATAAAACAGCAACTAGACTATTATTTCTATAAAAGGGATTTGACAATGCAATGTTTAGGTATGTTTTATAGGCCCCAAAAACCATGGTTAGAAGTTTTTTTTCTGTTTGTCTGTATTGTATGTGCGTCATTCACGAAAAGATACTGGGAAGATTTTGATTTAATTTTATATACTGATAGACTAATATAAAGTTCTGCTTAAAGACTACATTTTATACGAAAAAAAAATTAGGGGTGGCTACCCATACATGTAACTGGAGGGTAAAAAAATAAATTCGCGAATATATCTTAAATGAAGTGACATTAGACAGGTCAACACTCGTTGTTGTTTACATGTGTGTTACGGCAGCGTCCCCATACATAACAGCTGACGCTGTTCCCTCGAAAACGGAATGCATGCTGCGCTAGCGTAATTTTATTTCTAATATTGTATTAATTGTTAGCCAGAATAATGAGGTCTAGCTCGACACTAGACCTTATTCTCTGTAATTTTAAGTAAATAAAGTAATGTTTTAGTAAATCTGTTTTTTGAAACCTCTGGCTATAGCCTACATAATTTGTGTATGATTAATATATTTCCATATAAATGATTACAATGAAGAATGTTAACATATTTTGATTTTTAGCTTTTCATATTGTTTTTTTTAATTTAAAAATTCTGTTGAAAAAATTATTTTGTTACGTCAATTAGTTTTTGATTTATAAGCGAAACAAATCGTAACCGCCCGACGCGGCGATGTGACGTCATAAAACAGACAGCTCATGCGCTCGCTATAGCGCTTCCCACACTATTATAGTTGCTGCGAAGTAGCGCGGCCCGCGCGGCGTCTGTTTTGTGACGTCACAAGCGGTCACGTGACTTTAGCGGAACTCGAAAGTTTAAAAGCTTATAAAATGAAAACTACTTGGTATTTTTGACTGCAACAAAAAACAGTGTATTTGTATAGGTACATGCTATACTGTAACAAACTTTCAACCTATTTGGCATACCTAGTAACATTCTCCATTCAACAACACTTATAGGTAAACACAACATCACATAACAAAATATTAATGAATATCGGTGGCCAGATGTAACAATTTTAGTTAGTTTAGATTAAGTTGTATAACTTAGTAATAATAAATATTTTACGACATACTCGTATATGCTTTTAAAGTCTAAAAATGCCATACTGAGCGACAATGTGATATTTTGGTGGAGTTGCGGACATGCGGTTTTATGCTCATAATGGATAGGACGTTAAAAACACTGAGTAAATTATGTTTTTTTTATAGATTTATGATCTTTTTAAGTATGTAAATATGGCCTGCGATACAACAACACCTTATACAATTTTGATCGCAGGACCACTGAGATATTGCTTTCTAAAGTTGTTAATAATTTTCTATGGAAGTGCGGTTGACCAAAATCTCACACTGTGCGTGAGCCTCTACAAAATACAGACTTTTGTAGCCTACGCGAGCGAAGCCGCGGGCGGAAAGCTAGTCTGCTATATTGATTAAATTGTTTAATTGTAGCATGTATTGATAGAATACAAAATACATTCAATAAATGTATTTCTATTCATTATTTAACTGGCAAGATGCATGAGATATATGAAAGCCTAATTCAATTTGATTTGCTCGCAAATGGATATACATATGACCACTGAATTGATAAGGTATTTATTTACCAATTTAAGATACATTTAAAGAAAGTCTTTCACAATTCAAAGAAACTAGAATATAAATAGTCTGAAATCGCAAACTATATATAAGTCTGGATTATGTCAGAGAAATAGTTATATAAAGACTATAGAGTAATTGATGTCTCTAATTAGTGATTCAACAATTCGAAACCTAGTGTGTGTATGGATGTGACAGCGAATTCCTATCTGCCAAGTTCTTATATATCTTATAGTGATAAGACTTATGTCAATCAATAGATCCTGCTCTTCCTTAAGTCATTCTCTGATACCAAAGGCAAAATTAAGCGCGACATTGGAGTTTTGTGGTGGTTTTCCTGAATATTCATATTTATATGTGATCGACGGAAAATGAGCGCTATATCAGGTAATTAAAATCAATTTTCAAGGTTATTATATTAAATGGGAATGGTGTGAACACTGAAAAAATGATAAGAATACAATATGCTATTAATTGACGTTTTACTAGGTGTTTCTAACTTTTCTTCAACGCGGATATGTTTTGAGTATAAAAGCGTATGGAATATTATTAGATTAATTCGCGCGGGTAGGTGGCTAAAGTGTTGACGTTTTTGCTTTCGAGCTTATAATTTTTAAATCTTTAAATTGTTTTGAAAGTGTTTTTTACAATTTATTATGAACTTTTAAACACCTGTGCCATCCAGTAATAGTCTCCTATCACTTATTCCACTTTTTCACCAAGATATATTGATTCTCAAACACCAGTGAACTTTCTAACCTAAAGATGGAAGCAATTACATTGAAAATAGCTGAGATGACAGATATGTTCAATCATAGGATGGATGTGTTCCAGAGGGACCTAAAAAATAATA
>LQNK01000673.1:94951-139668 GCA_001586405.1 Phoebis sennae | reverse complement strand
TGAACCACAAGTTTCGCGCTCGATTTGAACTTAACTGCCATGGAATGCAATATAGCACAACTCAAGAGCATTCATGATACCGGTCTCATCACTATTGGGCGATTATACCGATTGGTCCCAGATATCCATTCTCCTTTACTGTCACAACATATTATTCTCTTGTTTGTCTATTATTAGTACTTGAAAGTGCTTTTACGTTTAAGTAAAGACTTTTCTACAAATTGACTACGACATTTCGTTTCTGGTATTAAGTACGTAACGTTTAGTTGTGTAGGGCCGAGCGCGCGAGCGAAGCGAAGTCGTTCGTTCGACGATGACTAGAGTATTGTCTATCCGATCATGATTTAATTTCCTAGGCAAAAAGTTAAGACAAAAGAAAGTGAGGTATCAAATGAAAGGTCTTGATTTATCGGAGCGAGCAACTAGTTATATTGTCGAAGGTATGAAAAAGGAGAACAGTTGTTTTTTTAAGGTGGGACTATTCACGCTTCATACAATATTTAAGAATCCATACATGAAATTCTAGCATTAAGCGGCTAATGATTGATGCAATACAATGTAGGCCGTAAAACTATAATGACGATATTTTTACAATACTGTGTTGTTCAATAAAAATAATATCCTGGCTTTTTCCGATTTTTTACATCAGAAACTGGAGATTTAAAAAATTGCTCGGCGGCTCGATTTTCCTGTCCGCAGTTAAAATTCCTCTGGAGCTTTGAGTTCGCCATACATGTTTTTATTCTCAAATATACACAAAGAATATATATAAGAATATATAGTCCCTTGTTCACCTTGAAAGCTCATAGAAAAGGAAAAAAATAGGAAAAAGAGCACTCCTCTAAATGCAAGCTAAGGCGCTATCATGCGACATCTCACTACACTACACTAGGTATTTATGGTGTAAAAAAACCCTTTCGTTGAGGTTGAAATTTGAACACCAAAAATGCGATTATTCCGTAAGTCTCTCTTTTCATAATGTTATGGGTAAAACTTTAAATTAACTTTAAAAGTACTATTTTCAAGTAATTTTTAAAGAGAAAAGCATTTAAAACCAAATTTTCCAAATGCCAAAAAGTTTTAAGACATAATATTCCGCCGCTTAGTGTATGAAATATAATTAAATTTAATAATAATCATTTATGATTGCTTATGGCATACTTACTATTTTAAATCAATTTTACTGTGTGATATGCCAATTCCTTTGCAGCTGACAAAAATAAGTCAGTTATTCTCCGATACATTTTGGAAAGATTGGTAACAAAATACCGACGGATTGTATAGCACTCACTCTGCTGCGCATTTTATAAATTCTGTATGTCAAACACTACTTTTCACACCAATTTCTCTATTAAGTGTTTAAAAATAACTTGACTTGTAAAAACATAAAATTCAATAATGAAAACTAAAAGATAAAGTCATATTTATGATTTTGTATTTTATAAAGCTGAGAACCTTCCGTCTTAAGTGTCAGCTACATCACACAGTAGTATGTTTTCTTATTGCATCGAAGTCTAGAAATACCTTGCTCTTGTATAGTGTTGATTAGTGCCCCAATAAAAAAAAATAATTTCGCTCATTTTAGTAAAAGGACTGCTTATCTTGGCATAAGCTGATAGTGAAACAAGTTTGTGTTACACTTTCCTCTGCCACCAAAAAACCGTTTAAAGTCCCGTTACGTGTCTTTTAAAATATCAATAACACATATAACAAAATTATCGGTCCAAGGAAACTTCAGGTATAGTGATATACAATACAACCGTATCGTTAATTATCAATAAGATTCATCAGCCTATGGATGTATATTATCTTGTGTCAAATGTTTTATTTAAAAAATAAATTTTATTTGTACCATAAATCATAATAATTCAACAAAATGAATTCACCGTGGAAAATGATTCTTGTGAACCTATTTCACCGTGCATGTTTATTTGAAGCAAATCCCTAACCATTTGCTACTTCGCTGTATTGATCAGATGTTGTGCGTTCATACTCAACACTCATTGTCAGTTCTCTTTTACGTTCAATCCCTTTTAGTTCCGTTATATTCTGATGCTTTACGCGTTCATGTCTCAATTTATTCAATACTGTTTAATATATTTTTCACGTGCTATTTTAAACCTATAAGGAATTATTAATAATATTATGTATTGTTAGTTCTATTTTGTCTTTGTACTATTATGTTGTTAGACGCTAAGACGCGACTGTCTCTAATAAATGCAAATTCTGAACGCATCCTAGTTAGTATTATATTATCTGTGACACAGCTATGTTTTTTGAAAATTGACATCTGGAAGCTAAGATTGTTGCTGTTATTTCATTTTATTACCTACACTTGTTGCAACATGTAATAACAATTACTTCTAACGGTGAAAATACCAATTTTCTCGCAAGTACACAAACAAATAGCAATATTATGTGAAGTCAAGTGCTCAGGGTAGTAGCCACTTTGTCGACTTTATTTTCAATGTGAATGAAGTTAAATATTTCTACTATGCTATAATACAAATATCCACATTGAAAAATCTCATACATCAAATATTTCTCTTGTAGAATTATTTGCCATAACTATTCTTTGAAAAGTGAATATGAAAAATATATTGTACTTGGATATATCGCTTGAAAGCTGTAGTATTTATTATGAAAGGGAGCGCAGATCTTCATACTTGTTACGATATTTTACTGGGTAACTGCGCATGTATTTTATATTCATATTTATCGCCATTTAGTTACGTTTGGAATTTTTATAACGCAAACCTATATTTTTAATAAAAAAATACCTAATATCTTTTTGAGCTCGATTCATATTCAACGAACAAGAGGTAAAAGTGCTTTCAATGAAATAATCTACTTTTAAATATTGTAAGACTATGATCATAATCATCAACTCAAAATTACTGATAATTTTCATCCGAAATTAAATTGAATGTATACAATTGGTTTCATAATAAACCCTTCTTTTGATGTAGCTCTTCAGATGAAACAAAACTGTCTTATCAGTGTCCAATTTATCAGCATACCTTGGATACATAAAACAGTATCAGCCGAACAATAAAGAAGAGGGCGTTAACTGCCAAATTCCTAAATCCGTGACCGCTGTTGATCCGAATCCTGAGACATTTTATATTTTCTTTGATAATCGCATCATGCATAAAAAGATGGAACATTGTTGCTAATACTAATGCTTTTTTGTTGTGGAAGTTTTTCTCAGCAGTAGGATCGTATGATCGTATTGATCGATCGTATAAAATATTTAAATAGGTGTTAAATTTGGTTGCATTATTGAAAAGCCGCAACGGGCGGCTAGTGACAAATAAATACCCCGTAACAATGCTGAAAAGTGTAATATCGATCAAAAGGTCGCAAATACATCGCAAGATAATCTCGATTGAATTTTACGGGCCAGTCGTTTTAGGGAGAATGTATTACGAAGAGGATTAAATGTCAGCGTGTCATTCCTGTAATATCTTCTAAGGGATTACTTTTGTTACGAGGCTTATACTTATTAAAATTTGGAAAAACATTCAAGTACAGCCTGATTTTCTTCTATATATATAATAAAACAGTAAAAGAAAACGTTTAAAGTACAGATCTGATCTTCAAATTAATTACGCAACTGTTATTAATATAATAATGCGTTTCAGATCAGAGATAACACACGTGCACTTGATATTTGATAATTCAATAAGATTATATAAAATATATATTGAAAACGGATTTAACGGATAAATAGATATTGAAAACCATCATTAATAGACTAAACTTAACCGCAATGTGTTTGTTCACAGATCGTGTCGTCTTAATGGCTTTGCTAGTTGGTCGGTTAATAGTCTTACAGCGAGTTCACAGATATTACTACCTCATTATTGCTTTTGAATGAGCTAGAACAGTAAGAGGATTTGCCGACGCCTGCTAAATTATTCTTGGCAATTTAAAGTGCCGACGTTAAATACTTTAAGTCATTTAATCGATTCGATAAAACTACGAAAAGAATATTTTAATAAAACAAAAAGAGCTTCTTCTTGTTTTCCATTCAAAACGTTAGCTTTGGTGAAAATACAATAGAACTACGATAAAATTCTCAAAGACCAATTAGTTCCTCAGATATATTTTGTACTTAATACTGTAGTTTTTATTATTAATCGAAATAACTCATACCCAATCGTAGTATCAGGTTGCGAGAATGTAA
Organism: Phoebis sennae; assembly: GCA_001586405.1. Lineage (NCBI taxonomy): Eukaryota > Metazoa > Arthropoda > Insecta > Lepidoptera > Pieridae > Phoebis > Phoebis sennae. The sequence goes on along the minus strand of LQNK01000673.1, from coordinate 135,479 downwards.
TTTTTTTAAATCACTTAAATATTTTAGTATTGTACTGAACGGGGTAATGCGTTTTAGGGGAAATAAAAATATACAGTTTCATTCAAAACAAATACATATTATTTTGTTTATTCATACGTATAGTCCTGTAGTATAAAAATGTTGTCATTTCTGCAGTAAGTACGGAAAACTCTTCATCGTTTAAAGTTTACACACATCTTTTCACTGCGAAAATTTTACAGTCATCGGTGCCAAAGACACGTGGCTTGAATAATTATGAAAGTCGTTCGAGCGCACACAAAAATATATTTTTTTTAAATTTTGCGTTCTTGCTAGGAGGCGTAGAATGTTACATAATATTATGAGCACTTTACTATCTCTAAAAGTTGTAAAGAGTTATGAATGAATCAACATTACATATTTAATTGCCATATTACAACTAGTGGCTCGCTCCGAGCTAAACCTCGCTCGTTTCGCTGCTAATTACTTCTAACGGCTATATCTCAAACTACAACAACAGCTATCTATCTATTCATCTAATTTATATAGTAGAAAGGGCAGTTTTGTCTGCATTAAATGGAAAAGCTAATAAACATATTTATTTGGATAAGGATTAATACTGAACTAAAGAAAATATATAAAATTAATACAAAAATAAAATTTTAAGATGAATACATAAACCGCAAAAAAATCAACTACTAAATAGATTTTATACGATTTTTCAAGTCTATTGCGTTCATGCAGACACGAGGACACGTCCGGGGACTTCTTTCTTTGTTTAGAAGATTGATAGTATAAATAAACTGCAACGAAATGATTTTATTAAAAATAATCCAATCATTTTTCTTTATTTATGATATTATAATTATAAAAGGTTGTTCACATTGCGAAAGTAAGCAACCCTCGAGTAGCAAGTATTTTTCCTCGGAGATACAATTTCTTTGTTTGATATTAATCTCAATTATTGCGTGGCTTATGGAAAATTATCTAAAATTTTTATAAGTAATATTATAAAAGTTAATTTTGGATTGCAAGTTTGTATTTATGTTTATTTTGTCCGGTTCTATGCGTCTTTAATTTTTTGTATGATCATTTAGTTCAATTTAAATAGTAAATTCAATTTTAAATAAATTTGAATAAAAATTGATAGCGTAAAGTTTTGGATTTTAATTAAAAATTGATAGCGGATAGGGTTGAAATAAACTAGTATGTATATTAGGGTTGAAGTAAACATGAAAAAGAAATTCACATGAAAGAGAACTGACTGTATTACTCGTATGCACCTACGCAAAGCAGCTACTCAATCAGGAAATAAAGGTAGAATACTTTAAATGTTATTTTTACATGAAGACCAGATATATAATCTTGCCTATGTGTTATTATTAATTAGTAATTATAATACCATCACGTTTTTAATGATGATAAGAAACACAAAATGTGATATTTATAATAATACTAGCCACGCCCCTCAGTTTAACCCGCGTGTCTAACTTATGATCTCGTGAGAATTCCATATTTTTTTTATGGCAGAGCAGGCAAAGGAGCATGTGGGTCACCTGATGTTAAGTGACCACCGCCGTCTATGAACACCTGAAACACACGTGCTTTGCTGGCCTTTGATGGACAAGTACGCTCGTCTCCTGAAGGCCCCAATGTCGAATTTGTTTAGAAATATAATGGAAGGTCGTTCCATAGTTTCGCCGTTCGAGGGAAGTTGCGGATGAAGCGCACGGTGGTAGATCGCCAACCATCCAGATGGTGTGGATGGAAGTGGATTAGAAGTTGCATATATGTTATTCTGGATCCTTACCTCATCACAATCGGTTCCTTCTTTTTTATGTAAAAGAGTAACAAACACTCATACATACATCCTCACAAAGTTTCGCATTAATAATATGTATTAGCATTAGCTGTGCCCCGCGATTTCCTCTGCGTTTATTTTCCATTTTCGTGACGTTTCCGAAATAAAAACTATCCTATCTCTGGATTTCAAATAATCTCTGTACACAATTTCATCCAAATGTGTTCATTAGTTTAGGCGTGAAAAAACGAGAGTTATTTTCGCATTTAGATTATTAATAATATAATAGTAAGGATGAGTAGAAACAATTGGATAGTAGAATCGTATGACAATCAAACCTAAAAAAACAATTATTAAATTAAGATGAGCGATTTTTGGTCGCGAGCACGGTTCCGCTTAAATAGAAAAAAAAACTTATAGCAATATGATGACTATCACCTTAATTATGTAAAATTTAAAAGAATGGCAAATAAACTGGCTGGCTTTATTTTGGTATACTTACGTGTATGTTTAATGAAATTAACTAGAAAGTTTTTGGTGCATATATATTTTTTTATTCGTTTAACTTATCTTTTAAAGTGATTTTAATAATGTATTTATAAAATAAATTTCATAGACGTTCACGGATAATCGGATAATTTATTATGATAAAAAGGTTTCAATGATTTCTGATTTCTGATTTCTGACTCAAATAATCCTCAATAAACTCAAAAACTTCTCATATTACTTCCCGATAAACGAATTTGTATAAATACTTTTTATAAGTTTTCATCATAGCCCGTGTAATCCGATTTCATGCGAATTGTGTAAAATCTATTTATTTTTTTATTTATTAATTTTTTATTGCACTGTAATATACAAAGGAGCTAGAAATAGAGATAGAATATTTTAGCAACAGGTCGTTATCGCTAAGGAAGCGATTTCTTCCAGACAACTTTAGTACGAAAATGAAATGTTGAATAATAACGTAAATTATTGCCTTTAATTTTATTGATTTAATTAAAAAGAGATATCTCTAATATAAAAGGACACTGCTCTACACACTACACTATTTGCTTTTGGCTTCAAATTTTCCTAATATTTTTACAAGTTTTATTTATACCGAAAAATATTTTTTTTCTTATATAAATTCACACTCATCTTTCAGTGAGAGCTAAACACCAAGATAAACAGACTTCTTATTAGAATGAGCAAAATATTACGTCATCTTGAGACACTCATCAACATTATACGAGAGCTAGACCGATATTATAAGAAATAATACTGTTGTCTGAAGAAGCTGACAAAGATCTAGTTAATTAATTATTATATTCATGACGCGAGATGTTGAGCTAAGTTAAATATTAAGTTATTTCCAATAATGCGATATTACGGGGATTCATTCACTTTATTGTTTTAGATAATACATAATATCTAAAGAAAACACAATTATAAAACATACTTTAACAAAATTGGTGTAATTATACTTTAGGTTTACAAAGCATATATAGCATATACAATCTACCAGGATAACATCCCAAATCTTCTCTATAAGTTTTATGAACATCGAATAGAATAATTTTTATTTCTCTGATATTACTCTTTCTAGATTTTTGCTGAATACAACGAAGAGGTACATTTAAACACATAGACTTCTTTGATGAGAATACTCTCTTTATCTAAATTGAAACACGAAGAAGCTTAAGTATAGCGATTAATTTGCTAATTCGTAGTAATAAGTTTATAGCATCCGCGAATAGTATTTCTATAATCGGTCACCTTAATATAGATTTCAAATAACGAGCACATATAATCCGATTACATATGAGTATAACAAATTAATATAAAATGTAACTAGTTCAGATAATGGGTACAGCATTGTTAAAATATTCAAAAGTTCCTGTACCGGCTTCCGAGGTCGACCAGTCACGGCGCAAAGCTATAAAGTATTTACCAATAATTACTAAGGAATGATTTTAATGTGATCGACTACAACTACGTTTTATGTTCAGCATGTCATATGATTGCGTGTACCTTTATTTTTAGTATACGTTTTCATATTATTTACTTATATTATTATACACATATATAAGTTGACTCGTCAAATCAGAATATTGTCCAGGGAATAATAATAGACAAACAAGAGAGTAAATTTGTAGGGTTGGAATTTCGCTGTCACATTCATTTCGAATTGTTGAATAATAACTAATTAGAGACATTGTGTCTTCGTATCAATTACTCTACAGATAACAAGTTTCGTGCTGAACTCGAGACTTGTGCAATGTTCGTGGTTTTATGCCCAGTTCCTATGAAAATAACACTAGTCGTTTTATTTATGGACATTACAATATCCTACTAGGCGTAAGTGAAAAGTCTATAATAAACGTGGCGTTAAAATAACTACCACAAGCTCTATAATGTTAATATTAATGCAAACGATTCGCATGTTCTATGTGACGTTTCGTCGTTTATAATATATATTTACATTCTCGTTTCTTTAGTTTATGAAAGACATTCATTATATAAATCGTGAGGTTTCAGGTGTCATGTTCATGTTGATTTAAAGTAACTCATTAGTAACCAATACAGTAAAATGTAAGCGAATCAAATTTAATTTAGGCTTTGCATATCTCATAAATCGTATACGTATCATTTAAATAATGCACACATTCTGCAATAAAACCGTTTAATCAAACATAACAATATATTAACATAAATAATGTACAATTATCGCATAAGTTAATAACAATTATCACACCTAATAACTAGTTGTAAACCGATGTTATAACGTATGATATTTGTAAGAAGGTATTTTAATGTAATTAAAGTTAATTCTTTTAGTTTGTACTATTTCACGGAAGTTAATCGCAGATAATTTAGGCATTCTGGTCTTCCTTGGACTTTTAAAATCCACATGGAACAAGCCAAACTTTACCCTGAAAAAAAAGCATATAATTCATATAGCATATATTCTTCCAATAGCGTTACGTATCGTTAACAACATCGTAAATGATAATTAACACAGTCATAGTTCCTGTTTATTTAATAAATTCATACTCGAATAATGTTCAAATTAAATGAACACGCGTCTATTTTTAAATATAATACCGCTTTTATACAATATACAATAAAAATACGCGTTCATATAATATATCATGTAGCTGTCTATGAATGCAGTTTATAATAACAACAATAATCCATTTAATCTCTAGCCTCTATTAATTTTATGACTCGTCTATAATATACTTGTTTGTAAGTATAGATAATCTTCACATATCATAACAGTACATTTGCTTGACACAGTTATTAAAATAAATAAATATTTTTTAAACAAACAAGTTTCTATTTTACAGAACGTTTGCCTACATTTTAACTGCGTTATATAAAAGTAACTGAATGCTTTAACCATAAAATGATTTTTTTATGTTCATAAAAAATTGAATTTCCGTAGAGATATCGTTTTTATAAAATGAACTTTTATTTTACACGTCATATATGAACTAAACATAGAATACTGACAAGTAAACTTACGTATAGCCATCTTTCCATTCGAAATCGTCCATTAAAGTCCAGGCGAAGTACCCAGCAACATTGCAGCCGTCTTCGTGTATAGCCAGAAGAAGCTGCTCTAAGTAACTATTATAATATGACACCCTCGCATAGTCGTTTACTCCCCCGAAATCTGACATTCCATTCTCAGTTACGATTATAGGAATCTTTGTGCCATAGTTCTTTGTTATCCAATTAAGAAGTTTTCGAAAGCCTGGAGGATGGACCTATAAATCCAATTATAAACAATTAGTGTATTACTTAATTAACTAGTGGCTCGCCCCGAGCTGGACCTCGCGTTGTAATGTTTATATTCATCGAGACCTTACATTTGATGTTACACCAAAGCCAGACTACACATCGGCAGACGCATATGCGAACGTCATTGATGATGGATTGTGGATACATCGTCAGACGTAAATTATCTACTATGGCTGTACTGCTGTGGCTTATTACTACGTCTTCATGTCCGTGGACACCATCGGCAGATGATGTGCAATACAACAACTGATAAAAATTCAAACTAATCTGTATAATTTTTTTTTCGTTGAATTTTAAAGAAAAAAGATCAAGGACTGTAACGTATCCGAACCTAACGCAGTATTTGAGTATTGAAAAATTAAAAATGCATTGCAAGTCTGAAGTCAGTATTGCCCAGTTCCTATAAATAAAACGAGTCGTTTTACTTACAGACAGTACAATATCCTACTAGACGTAAGTCAAAAGCGTTTCTATAATAAACATGACGTTAACGTAACTACCAAAACTTGGTTCTGATTGGTTGATTAGAACCGTCCGTTATGACAACTGAAAACTATTCGTTTGTGTTATACTATGACGTTCCGTCGTTTATAGGAACCGGGCATACATTATTAGATAGATAATAGTTTGAGCGAAGAATGATCATTCAATAACAATTGAGTGAAATACAATTCTTATTAAAGGAATTGAAAATAAAATCTATAGCGCGATTCAGAAGCCTCGTAGTGCCATCTGTATTTTTCAAATATCACGTTGAGGATACGGTTTTTTATACGCTTTTTTTTCGTGGCATAGTAAACATAGTCGTTAAATATAAAAAGAAAATAATACAACTATTATCTTATTGAGAAAGAAACAATGAACAGTTACGTAAATCGAACCGATACTTATCGGAAAGCAATTCAATTCAATATTCATTAATTCATGGATAGTATGAAATTTACAAAATTTTTATAAATACTTTAATAAAAATAAAAATTCTGTAACAAAATATTTGGAAATAAATTCATTTATAAGGAGCCACCTGGGGCCTGGGGCATGTTGGTGTTTTATTCAATCGTTATAATAATATGCGTTGCTTCCACTAAATGGCGGAGGAACTAAGAACCTTAATGTATGAGTAATTTGTAATTGTGTTATTTTAAAAATTATCACATAAAAACTATTCCTAATGTTTAAATACAATATTTATAAGTTATCATACGTTAACTTTTATGAAATTCGTATTTTATTGAGTATTATCGATGTTTGAAGAAAGAATGATTCATAATAATGAACTTTAAATGTGACAATAGATGGCGTTGATTAAAATTATTTTTTTTCTTATTTTACTTATGTTTTAAAAACGGCTTATATTAAAGATAATTCAATACTTTTTATGTTATGTACAAATATTGACCTTTCATTTGATACCACACTCGGGTATATTCATATTTTACTCGCTTTTTGTCCCCCCCTATCTTCGCAACCCCCATACCAATTTTTCTCATTTTCAAATTCAAGATTTTTTTTTATCTATACTATTTGCCTACAAAATTTTATCAAGATTGGATAAAAAATATACCTGATATCGTCCGACAAACATTTAACTGTTTATCCCCCCCTATCTTCTTTACCCCCCCACCGATTACGCTCATCTTCGAACTCGACATTTTCTTTTGTCTAAACTATACGCCTATGAAATTTTATCAAGATCGGATAAACGATACTCAACTTATCGTCGGACAAAGTTTTTCATACTTTTATACAAACACAAACATACAACGCCCGGCCATCTCGACTCTGAGACCTCGCTTCGCTCGGTCAAATATGTTTCTCGAAAATATGCAGATTACTAACTTTTTTATATATATTTTGGAAAAGCATTGAACCAGATGATATTTATATAATTAGACGATTTTTAAATAAGAATTTACGAATTTATTCGAATTTACGTGGATATAGCTGGTTTGTTATAAAAAATGTAGTTATATGGATACGTACTGCTAACCAATCTGCACCAGGGACCGGCCAGCTAGGATGGTGTTCCATCTTAACGCCCGTGTCATGGTCAATTGAGGGCACAGACCAACCATCTTCCATAGACGAGGGTGACATTAGAAATGAAGTGTAGTGATTCAGTCCGAAAAAATCTGAACTTCCTCGCAGCGTTTCCACCTCAAAACATTAATTTGCCATATAAATTTACAAGTAATAATTATAGTGAGATATCTTTTAAATCTTATCGGGAAAGAATTTTTTTTCATATATACCTTAGCTATATATACCTTACCTATAGCTTTGTACTCGTGGCTTCGCTCGCGTGGGCTACAAAATTCTGTATTTTGTAGAATCACGCGTACAGTATGAGATTTTGGTCAACCCTATTTCCGTTCACACATTGTCACGTGATATGACATTTTTACGACTTTAGAAACGTATATCTCGTATACGTTTATGGCAAAAACCTATTTAAAAACCTCCATTTCATATTCAAAGATCTACCCAATGACACCTCATTCAATGATATTCGCGAATTAATTTTTCACCCCCGGTTACATGTATGGAGAGCCACCTCTAAAAATTATTTTTTGAAATAAAATATAGCCAATAATCTAATATATAATAATCGTCTATCAGCATATACAACTTTATCAAAAACTTCCCAGTGCTTTTAACGTGATTGATGAACAAACAAACATATAAACAGAAAAAAAGATCTAACTATGGTTTAAGTGTTTATAGAACATACATATTATTGCATACCAATTACTCTTTTTTTATATTTAATGTACAGACATGGCTAGTCTACGATTTTATTATATGTAAAGATATAGAAATATTGAAGCGTAGCGTTTCGATACATACTAGTTGGATGGAGAACTAATTGCGAAATTAACGTCATTGAATTTACATATTATACATTTCCCGTAATAACTTGAATTTAGTTAATTAAAAACATTTAGTTATTTTCTTGAAAAATATTACATTTTGAAAACTTACATTTTCGACAAGTATTTGTTTGAATAAATAAAATTAATTATTTAATATATATAATACTTTTATATGGTTTTATGAATTGTAAGTACATACTTCTTGTGGTGTAAAAACTGGTAGCCGTGACCTTGTGTATCCTTGGCTAATACTCATGTTTTGAATCCGTTCACGGACAAGGTCCGGGTAGTCGCCTGTTTCTGAATAGATTGGATGAGCGTACAAACCCAGCTGCAAAATAGCATTGACATTCATTTAATTGCCTTGCATAGTTCACGTTTGGTGTTCTTTGCGATATAGGGAAGGACAAAAAGAAAAGATTTGTTCCTTTCCTTGAATATAATTTCATAAAATGTATAATTACAAAGAAAAATATCTTAGAGAATGTATACTAATATATTTATAGATTCACGTATTAATATAAGGTGTAAGAAATTATTAAGTCCAATTTTGTCGTGTGAGTTTTAACATCACACTACAATTACAGTAAAATTAATAAAATATACAAACCCTCATTTGAAGATATCTTTCAGCTGCCATTAAATCGTCAGGGTTTTTTTCATCTCTAGGTTCCGCAAAAAAGGCATCTACAGTTAATCCAACTTTACCTATAAGAAATAAATTATTATGCATATTAAAAAGAGTTAAAGAACAAGGACAAATTCTGAAAGAACAACGATTAGATAAGGAGTAACGATAAGTAAATAATATATGCTTACTCAAAAAGCTATACTGGAAAATGAGAAATGAATTACGTCTTTTTTATTTCCACGAAAGTTCAATGAAGGATATACTTGTGATATTGTGTGTATTTCGAGTACCTTTTTGGTGTGTTCTGAATTTTTTATCGTAAAGATGATAAGCTCGAGCGTGTCCCAGCAGCATGTAGTGGGAGCATAAATATTCCGCGATTCCATGAATCTTTATTGCTGGCACGAATAAGTCTTTGCCGTAGCCCTAAAAAGAAATGGTGTATTTTAAAATATTCCAGCATATTTTGCTTAAAGTGTAGCAAAATATTTTATAAAATGTACTGCCTTTTCTCCAAATTTCATATCATTCTGTTTTTAATTTTTGTAAAAGTATTGGCTTTTGTCACAAATTAAACTTACAGAATCCTGCGATATGTTTGGTCTAATATGTTCGATAGAATGTTTTTGAAGTCATGATTATAGGACTACATAAATAAGTAAACACTGTGTTTCACGGAAACAGTCAATGAAAATAAAAATGCAATTAAATATTTTTTGTGTGTTTCTAGAAATTTGTAAATGAATTATATGCGATACAGGAAACGTAGCTAAGTAATTTCTAATTATTTCAGTTATCAATTGATTTTGATAATTTTTTGTAATAACATATACAATTAAAAGAACTCAGTATTTTTTTCTTATTTATGACTTACTTGATAGCAGTGAATGTGAGGTTCATTAATCGTGGTCCAAATTTTTACGATATCTCCGAATAAAGTGAAGGCCACACGTGCGTAATCTTCGAAGTAATCAACCATTTTAGGGTTGCTCCAGCCCCCTAGGTCCATGAGGGAGGTCGGCATGTCCCAGTGGAAGAGAGTAACCACAGGTGTGATATTGGCTTTCACGAGCCCTTCAAAAATCTTCCGATAATACCTTACTCCTTCCTTATTAATGTAGTTATCGGTTCCCTTTGGTAATATCCTATGCATAGAGTATGATTGTTTTGTTAATTGATTCGAGAAATAGTTTGTATGAACATTCATTGTTTTTCTTTCGGTTTATATTCAAGTACGTGCTTTAAGATATATACATAATTGTATACACTATGACATACAAAAGTCGCAATCGCAATAGTAATCTTATAATTTAAATATTTTGAGAATAGTTTTTCATAAAATGTTAAGTAGGTAAGAATGTTAAACTCGAAGTTTGCCTCGATCCTAAATTAGTTTTGTAAGTGTAACCAAAATATATTCCTAGCTAGTTTAAAGGAAAGGTGGTTCGATAAAGTACCAATATTAAGCGCTTCGAGCAAACTCAATCCATTGATCCGTTCATAAAGATGTCTTATTCTCTTCATTTAACGCGATAAACCGTACAATGTAACTGTAGCTTTCTTTGATAACTAAAGTACTATTCTTGGGTATGTTAACATTAAATGTACATTTTAATTTTTTTGTTTTGTTTTTGTGGTAAGTAACATAGCCATATTAACTAAACAATAACTTCTTATAAAAAGAGTGTATGTGAGTGTGAGATAAAATTATATATTTTTTGAAATATTAACATGCTTTTTAGAACATCCATAAAGGAGGCAATAGAATGAGGAAAACTAGTAGTATACACGCGTGGAAACCATTGGGTATTCATAATTGTTTCGTTGTTATGTCGAAACCTATTATAAACGTTAATATTAATAGGTTTATGAATGTTGTGTAACTAAATATAAAGTCAAGTAATGCGTTGTACGTCCGAAATTCCACTTAAATTATATTATATCCATTAAAAAATTTTATCAGGATTAAAATAAAATGCAGGTTATCTTAGAAATACTCAATATGGAATATCTGGTATAATCTTGTATTTATTTTAACGCGAGTACTTTCCATTTTTAAATAAAATACTTTTTAAAGGATTTTAAAAGTGGATAATCCGCTATAAATTATTTTACATTATTATTTAACCTGACGTTTCTAGCACTTAACAGCGAGCGTGGTCACGGGAGACAATTTTTTTAATGGAATATCTATTTATGTATATAAATACCTAAATTTACTTATCAGCGCAAGCCTTTACTAATAGCTGTTTGACCATGTTTCTAATATTATTCCTTACTATTCTATAGATTACTTTCTATCGGATTAATATATTTTTCTTTTGTCGGTAAAAATGTTATATGCGTTTTATTGAAACAGGTCTTGCAAAGCTATTTTTACTAATAATGATTATCAGTAATCAAATTGTTTTGCAAGACATGTTTCACGATGCGACATTTATAAAATAGTGTCATCAACTAAAATGATTGCATTGAATAAAGAAGAGGAAAAAATAAATTTACCGCGATATAATTTTAACAATCTATTTAAATTTACCTTGGCCATGATATTGACAATCGATAATACTTCACTCCAAGCGATTTGACCATAATCAAGTCCTTTTTATAATTGTGGTAGGAGTCCGCCGCTACATCGCCATTAGACTTATCAAGCGTGTACTCGGGGTGCCTATGTAGGTACGTGTCCCACATACTTTCACCTTTGCCTGAAATGTAATCAAATTTGTGTTTTTTTTTTTTTTTTTTTTTATGGCAGAGCAGGCAAAGGAGCAAGTGGGTCACCTGATGTTAAGTGATCACCGCCGCCCATGAACACCTGAAACACCGGGGGTATCACAGGTGCTTTGCCGGCCTTTGATGGACAAATGTTCCTATTATTATTTAGATTTAGCACACTGTTATTATTCAGTCATTTACAAAATTAAAGATAGGTTTCGATAAAATATATATTGCTATAAAACTCTTTATATAAGTATATATTAAAAAACATCAAATTTTGTCTACACAGGCAAGGGAGCGAGGGAGCTTGAGTTGATTGCACACTACGTAAACCAAAAGGCTTGTAGCCTACCTAACCCAGCTTTTCAGAAACAAAGCGAACGTTTTTCTATTCTTTCAGTCCTTATTTGAATATATAATTTTTTATACTCCCATGTTTGCTTGTTTTGTTTTATTGTTGTATTGTTTAGCCAACACTAGGTGGATGCCTCTCCAAGACCTTTCCATTGATCACGATTCTGCATTATACTAACACATTATTACTAATACATATAATAGTTACGACTTCTTAATCCAAATTTTCTTATAGGAAACAAAAATTAAGACAGAGTTGAAGGAAGTTTTCGTAAAATAAGTAATATAACCTTACCATAATTTTCCTACACACTAAAAGCATTACCATAATCTTCTAACACTATTCATATTACAACATAAAATTGTACTTTGAAAAATTCAACAAATTTTCCAACAACCGGTAAAGTATCGTAATAAATGAAAAATGACGCTTACAGTTCACTTCCAAATAGACAAAAGCTAAGAACAACTTTATAGTTCATATATGAAATACAGGTTACACACTGAAGTATCATTTACTTCATTATCATCTACTTCAGTGGTGTACTGTAGTACTCTATTTGGAAGATGATATTTAGGCTGTATATGTTCTTTTAAATCGCGATAACGTATTAGAGTAAAGTAAAGCGAGTATTGAATATAACTGTTAAGTATAAATTCCAATCCAATTTAAAATTTACCAATTTCTGAACGAGTGAAAACGCTAGCCGCCCATGTTGCTATGCACTTTATTGTTTAAAACTATGAGGAACATCAAAAAACGCCGAAAGAAGTCAAACTAATTTTATTCGCATAGTTTGCATGAACACAATTTGTTTTGAAATTTAATATTACTTCTTGATTTGATGAAAGGAATTAAAATACTTTTTCTTCACTAGTATTTTATTCAACTGAATTTATTAAGAGTAATATATGGAAGTGTTAATTGAAAATAAATTGCTAAAAATTAACTGAAATTAAAGCAAAAAAATATAATGATACAAAATACTTGTAATGTTTAGTTAATTTACTAATCGAAAACTTTGATGACTATGTAAATCAAAAAATTACAATTAATTGTTCATTAATCGCAATTACACATTATATGTGGCAAGTATAATACTTTAGTTATATTTGAAGGTTTATAATTTAATTTCAAATACATACTATCTGATAAAACAATTGACAGAGTACTTTTACTTACGCAATTAATAAACAATATTAGTATTAACGCATTTTAATTGAAGAAAATGCTACTTACTATATATTGTTAATGTTTTTAACCGACTTTAAAAAAAGGAAGGGGGTTCTCAATTCGATCGTATTTTTTATGTATGTGCCCGCATATCTCCGCCATTTATGTAACGATTTGGATAATTCTATTTACATTTGAAAGAGTAGTGTCAGTGTGTCCTATAAAAATTTGGTTCAAGTCTGATCAAACATGTAGAAGGTCATCCAGGGAACTCCTCGAAAATCAACAAAATAAGCGCTGTGGTTAAGTTTACATGATGTATAATGTATATATTCATTGAATTGTGACTAGCTCTGATGTAATAACCCTTCACAGGTGAATAAATATGGAAAAATATTACCTTTTTGCCAAATAATAGAACCAACTTCCTCATACTAAATGTAGAAAATTATTTTTTTCTTAATTTCAAAGTTGGTGCAAAAACTTATTAAATTGAAAATAGGTAAAGGAGTCAGGTCATACAAGGTTCAGCTTGCCTCAAGCACCTAACCAAAGAATTGTGTCGTCAATATTGCCTGGCATACATACCTCCATCGTTCCACCCTCCTTCTATTTGAAATGCAGCCGTTGCAACTCCAAACATGAAATTGTCTGGAAACGAATAGTTGCTCAACCCAGGGTTCACCAGCGCGCTCACTCCATGTGTTATAAACAGCAGGCTACAATACACACGTTTTATTTATAAATAGCTTTTTAGATTTATTTATCTACATAACAATTGTTTAAATTGCAAATTAAAACGTAAAAATATTTAATATAATAATTTTAATAAGTCACCGCCGAAAGAATATTTTTAACAATGATAAGAAACAAAAAATATACTTGTAAATAGAACAAGTGGTAATAATTTTAAATCTACAGTCATAATTAAAATAACAAATCTATAAAATTTAAAAACGATATTAGCATAATCGTCTCATTAGTTATAAGTAAACGTTTTTGTAATACAAATTAAGATTGCGCCGGCGAGGTCTAAACGCAAAGCCACTTAAAATTACATTTCATTATCACTATTCTTTAATCACATCACGGTTTATATCGCGTGGTTCAAGAAACAAAGATATATATTTTATAGACCTGAAGCTCGCTAGGAGAGCACGGCTCTGGGCGACTCGACTCAGGCTCTGCATTTTACTGACTAAACTACAATGTTGACAAGGGGTCTATATTTAATTTTTGCTGCAGTCAATATCGCGCTATGACCTTCTGGGGTTTCCCTTAGACATCAAGCACTCACATGACACAACATGGAAACATTTGACACTTCCTGTGTTACAACCTTTTAATTTATTACTATGCTAAATTGTATTTTAAAATCATAAGTTTTAAGAATAACATGAATATCTTTATATTGTATCAAAATAGGTCTTAAAAACGACGATAGAACAATAGATAATTGACGCGGTTAAATCATTGTTTTGAGGCATCTATTCGACGGATAATTGACCGAGCGAGGTCTCAGAGTCGAGATGGCCGGGCGTTGTATGTTTGTATGTTTATATGTTTGTATGTTTGTATGTTTGTATGTTTGTATGTTTGTATGTTTGTATGTTTGTATGTTTGTATGTTTGTATGTTTGTATGTAAGTATGTTTGTATGTAAGTATGAAAAACCTTGTCCGACGATAACTTGAGTATCGTTTATCCGATCTTGATAAAATTTCATAGGCGTATAGTTTAGACAAAAGAAAATGTCGAGTTCGAAGATGAGCGTAATCGGTGGGGGGGTAAAGAAGATAGGGGGGATAAACAGTTAAATGTTTGTCGGACGATATTAGGTATACTTTTTATCCGATCTTGATAAAATTTTGTAGGCAAATAGTATAGATAAAAAGAAATCTTGAGTTCGAAGATGAAAAAAAATGGTGAGGGGGTTGCGAAGATAGGGGGGGTCAAAAAGCGAGTAAAATATGAATATACCCGAGTGTGGTATCAAATGAAAGGTCAATATTTGTACATAACATAAAAAGTATTGAATTATTTTTAATATAAGCCGTTTTTAAAACATAAGTGAAATAAGAAAAAAAATAATTTTAATCAACGCCATCTATCACATTTACAGTTCATTATTATGAATCATTATTTCTTCAAACATCGATAATAATACTCAATAAAATACGAATTTCATAAAAGTTAACGTATGATAACTTAAAAATATTGTATTTAAACATTAGAAATAGTTTTTATGTGATGATTTTTAAAATAACACAATTACAAATAAAATAAAATAACTAGAAGAAAAGAAGTAGAATATCTTTTAGCACGATCCAAAACGGCTTTGAACAGTTTGATGTATACCTACGCGGGTAGTCCTAGTTGAAGTAAACGAATAAATGCATACAATGTACATACATTACAAGGAGACACCTCTAATGTTACGTACATAGAGACATCTCTAAATAGACCCAGTAATTAATATAATACATATAATAACTACAAATTATAAGTAGTAGTTCATGTTATCTTGGTGATGACTTTAATATATTTGAATGTGGCTAAACAATTTCGATTAAAACAAGAAAATAATGCACAAATATAGCTCACGATTCGGGACAATTATTATTCCGTATACATTATACATACATTTAAAGTCGCTGGTAAAAGTTACCTTATTTTCTTTTTCAATTATGAAGGCAACATTGGATTTATCTAAGGTTAAATTAATTATTTTTCTTAAGAGCATTCAATGGAATAAGCATGATACAATTTACTATATATGAACCGTGTATTACATTGAGCTAGTAGGTAAATCCATTAAATGATAAGAATTTACATAAAACGTAATATTTTGCATACTGTATGCATTTTTTTCTGTGTTTTAGTACAAGACCATAATAATTTCTTACATAACATTGAATCTCAATAATTCCTCGGGGCGAAATGATTATTGTAGGTACGTAAATTAATATGCTCACCTACAGGCAAAATCGTTTTTCAAAAATCAATAATTAATATCTTTCAGAAAAAATTTTTTTAGATCGTCAACGATCTAAAAAAATTTTTTCATTAATATTATCTTATATTTATAGTAACACGTGTCAAAACCTTTATTACTTTGTTTCATACTTTTTGAAGGCCTCATTTAAAAAGAATGCTTATTAAATTTGGCTTACTTTCGTTCCGTTTTTATACACAATGTCATTTCCAAGATTGTCCTTTTAAGTTATATTATCTAAATTCCATATCCTACTTCCTACTAATGTCATAAATGTAAAAATTTGGATGTTTGTATGTCAGCAAAAACGTAAAAACGTTCCTCCTAACCGAATTTCGGTCACGGCGGTCAATCTTTACAGAGATCAGTCAACTGCGCGGGTGATATTATAGTGCACAAGTGAGTGCGCAAACACAGGTGCACTCTCTTTTCCTTTACTCTCATAACCCGATGGGACGGCAGACCGACACGGCCGGAGAGAGATCAGGCGCAGGACCGACGGCTTTACGTGCTCTCCGCGGCACGGGGGTGCTCAAGCACCGCCAACTTCCAGACTCAGGGCTGCAAATAAAATTTATTTATCAGAAAAATCCTAATAACATTTTTTTTGGCCCACCCATGATTCGAACCCGAGACCCCTCGATCTGTAGTCAAAGACTGAACCACTAGACCAACGAGGCAGTCATGTATGTATGCAGTGTTGGTATGTCAGCAACTACTGAATGGATTATTATTATATGAAATTCCGTATACGAGTATAGAGATTATATATGGATTATTTTTATTTTTGTTTATCTATATGGATTTTTATCAGTGAAGCCGCGGGCAGCTTTGAGCAAGTACATAACTTTGTTAAATATATTGTATTGTATTTGCCATGTAATAATTATTGTATAGTATGGATATACTTATTTAAGTAAGAATATAATGTTTGAAATTAATGGTTTCTCATTTTAGTCAGGTTAAGTAGGTAATATAAATAAAAGTCCCAATCTGGAGACACTGCATGGAAAGAACCTACATACATTTTAGTATTATGAAAAACTCACACCAAAGTAATTCATTAATAGGAAATTTTGTTTGAGCGTACACTAACGCTAATATTATGAGAAGGAAAACTTTTTTTGTTTGTTTGTAATATAATATGCTCAAAAACGCGAGATATGTGGTAACATATATAAAAAATATATAATTAAGACCTCCTCAATTTTTTGGAAGTCGTTTAAAAAAAGTTTTGTTCTGCAATGAGCATTAAATTTGTTTCCAATTTGTAGACATTTAAAAATTTCAATACGATTAAGGCAATATCGTTTACTTGCAGGTGAATGGGTTAAATCACTCGCAGAAAAAACGCGCTCGTAAGTTATATTAAGACACTTGAAAGCCGGGTGGACTTGACACTCCCTCACGTGGGACGCGAATAAATCAAAAGGAAAGCGCTTAGGTAATGATTTATTTTAACTCCCTTCGCCTGCTTTGCCTTTTTGCCCAATATCTATATCCGCAGATTTTATTTGCATTTTGCTTATGTACGCCAGTAAGGTACAAAATTTTGGAACTAAATTTCAATGGGAAAACATTATATGGCGTAAAATTCTTAGTCAGACTATGAATCTTTAAAATATGCTATTATATTTAGATCAATATTTTATTTTAGCATAAGGATACAAAAAACACATTTCATTTTGTACTCGCATAAGAAAAGATAAAAATGATGTATCTTATAGTATTTTTAATACACAATATAAAATCTATACATTTAAAAAAAAGAGTAAGCAAGCCATTTCTGTAAGATGAATATTTTTAAAAAGTTGTAATTGCTTTTAGGTATTTTTATAGAACCATGAACCCCAAAACCATGGTTAGAATATTTTTTTTTCTGTTTGTATATGCGTCAATCACGTAAAAACCAGTAGGCAGATTTTGATTAAATTAGATGACCAGTACGTATAGTATTATATTATAGAAATAATACTAATATTGGTCTAAACCAATATTAGATGCAACCAAAAAATATAAGAATTATCTTTAGAACTGAATTAAATAATTGTTTAGCACAATAAAATGTATTAAATATTTTTGATTAAGCATCATAACTTATAATTTTAGACTAGAGACTATTTTTTTTATTATCTTTTTTATAACTATATTTCGATTTCTCTTCCAGTTCTGTATTCTATATTTATTGCATAGTATTATGTACGTTAACATGGCCTGTGATACAACAAAAGTTTAATACATTTAGGCAGGACCGCTGACGGATTCATTTCTAAAGTTTTTTAATCTTCGATGGAAATAGGGGTGACCAAAATCTCACCTCTACGCGCGCCTCTATATATTATATAATTTTGTCATCCATGCAAGCGAAGCTGTGGTAAGAAAGCTAGTATACAAATAATATAATGGAACATATTATGATCTATTTTATCAGATAAGAAGTTCTTTTCACATACGTCCCATTGGAATCGTTTTATATAAGACAAAATATAGATTTGGATGCCGTCCAAATAATATTTTACCAAAACCGTTGAATACTGTTTGGCTTAACAGGTAATGTAAAACCGTCAAAATATCAAGTATTTAACTACATTGAGTTAAAAAGTATATAGAAGTTGTTGTTGAAGGTATTCGATTAGATTTTTTTATAATGAAAATTTTAAAGTTACTTTTTATATCTATGAATAATTAATGCTTTATATAATATAACAGTTTTAATCGAAATTGTACTTGCGAAAAGAATACAGGTTAAATTAAGCAGTTATTAATATGAGCATAAACACTATCAAAGATGTATAATTACGTTTAGGACATATGGAAACCAATACAAACCAGTACAAACCAATGGATGGACAGATTAGACAAATTAGTTTACATTATAGTGTAAACTAATTTAGTTTCCTAGTCCACCCAAGATAAATTCCCTTAGAGAAAATTACTAACGTCAACAACCGTTGAATTTCAACTATTTATTTCAATTAATATTCTCTGTCCCAGTTTTTATCTATTTTAAAGATCCTCACCGGGTTTTCGTTTACATGATGGCAATAAGGTTAAGAAACTTAGTGTAATGTTTTCAATACTTCTAAATACTAATATTGTTATATTACATAATATATAAAGCTCAACAATATTTCTAGACAAATAAAGATAATGAATTTCAATATTGCTGTTTACCCAGGCGGCAGATATGCAGATGCGCGATAAATTTTGCACCGATTTGCATCGGTTGCAAACTATACTTATCCGACTATAAGTAACAAGCTGCTTCAGCTGGTTTCAGCTAGTAAGCTTTCAATTTTATACCAAGATCATAACATATTTTAACCCCTTGGTAGCCAAGTAAAATTTGCGCCGTTCTAATATATTAAGGATCTTCCGCTTGAAATTCAAATTTAGATCATATCGTTGCCAGTAGGAGCTATAATATTTAATTTAATTTGCACCGAGCAATTTGCCGTTGAAAGCGACGTCGAATCGCTAAGAGGAAAATAAAAGACCGAAGTACTTCTCTAAAAGCATTCAGTTGCAGATTTGTATCGAGGTTACTACATCATTCCTCCTCAGGAAATAAACTTGCCAAGAAACATAGCTCCAAATTTAACAATCTCACATTTTATTGTGACACTGTAACGCCCTTATTTGTATAATATTAAAGCCTTATTGACTTTGAGTCATTTATATTAACATGCATTCTAAGCGGTATACATATATATATATTGTTATACAGCCAGTATGTTTGAGTAAATGCATGTCGGATTTAATATTCTTAAGGTAAGTGTGATTTGAAAAATAAACCTGTATATATTTATCACGAGGAAAACTTACTGCATGTGCTGATGTGAAAAATTGATATTCTTAATATTTCATAAAGCAGTGACAGCTACCAACAGCAACGGCAGCAGCGACTTGCATTCCAAAAAAATATTGTACTAGCTCGAGTTTTAACTTTACGTAATAAATCATCGGAATAATGATAGGCGAAAAAATACTATTCTATGTAAAAAAAAACTCCACACATAAGAAAGTCTGTAAGGTACGATTTTATTCCAGCTTCTGAGAAATATTTAACATTATACCTTGGCTTATTTAACAAGTAGAAAAAAGTCAACACCTTTGTGCATTGGACTAAAAAATCTAGGCCATGCACTTAGTATATTAGAGTGTATTTGAAGGTTTTACCCGCGTATTTTGTGTGAAGTGTAATTCTTAGAGGTAAATTTAAACTTTTTAAATAACTCATAGCAATTTAAATTCACAAAGGGTCCCAAATTCCTTCGAAAACCTAATAAAACAATCGTGGCCAAAAATATACAAAAATTGAGAACGATAACATGCTCGTTGCTATTTTGTATACCATACTATCGTTTTTATAATGCCGTCGTACTTCATTTCAAAGACCGCCATCTAATTTGCCGACCGGTGTTTCGATTCCATCACAGGATTTTTTAAAGCTTAAAATGATAACATTTGAATATTATCTAACAAACGTGAACTATAAGAAGTAATTTAGGCCAATGCAATAATAACAGATATTTATAGAGAGGGAACGTAAACATATTAACCGCACTGCACTACAAACGATATCACAAAGGTTAACTAAAATGGGTTTCTGACCGTAACGATTATAACATTAAGCCGTTGGCTACAGATCCCTGGCGGCCATGTGTCCTGAACGATTCTATTCAACGTGTATCCTTCGGTATTTATAGCTATGTTATTGTTCAGATGCTTCAACTTATGTCCCTTATTTCGTATGTCTTCTTAACCTCCTGCAGCGTTTATTTAGTGTAAATGAATGGAATTTATTTAGTTTGAACGTCATGCATCCCAGACGTTATGTATGGAATTAAGCTGCAGTATGTTCTCACTCAGAAAAACACTACAGAGAAAAATTTCAATAAATATATTTATACAAATACAATGGTTTGTTTTATGATTAATAATTAAATGCTTATATCATAATTGTTAAAACTACAAATTACATACATTGGAAATATAATAGCAAATGTCAAATTCATTTCAATTCCGTCTTTAACAGAATTGAACAGTGTTAATAAAGCTATTATAGTGAAGCTTGTACTTCACGGAAAGTTTCAGTAAATCCTGTTTAGTTCAATTTACGTAGCCATACCAGCTTAAGGAAAGCAGGCCGCATGCGTGAAGCACGCAGTAACAGAGAATTCAGTACTAAAGAAGATGCTTTAGAGAAAGCACGTCATGTTCAAAATAATGCAATATACGCGGTCGGAAAATTTACCGAACGTTGTGAACGGCTAAGTGATTGAGTGAAGTTTCAGTGCGGCTAATTTATGTGAATCTTTAAAACTATGTGTACTGTGTGTTCGTATGTAAGGTGTAATAACTTTTCCTTAATATTTTCAGTGGATAATGAATAATAATATAAATCGCTTGTTTTAATTAATTGGAAATAATTGTGTAACAAAGTTCTTACTGGGAAAATTCATACTCCTATAAAAATTTATCATACGTAGTATACATAATGGACAACACTCTTACTGAACCTCATACATATTTCATAGGTACGCTCCACTTGATAAAAATAAACAAGTCACTCCGGAAAAGTAATAGCAAAGATTTAATTTTCCGGGTTTTCGTTGAAGTTGATTTCAGTATACTAGGCTGTGATTTCACCAGTGACATTATGAGTGACAGATATACTCGTACATACTAAGTAAAATGTAGGCATTCATGAGATCTTTGTATTATATTTTCAGCCCTTGTTCAGTTATTTTTTAATAATATTTCATAATTTTATTTAAAAAGGGACTTATTTTAATTCATTTTAATTTAAACTGGTACTGTGACTGTAGATAATAGTTTATTAGCTTTATCTTCTAACGCTTCTTTACAATTACAAAGTGTAAAATAAAGGGAGAGTGTCCTATTTATGGGATTCGAATTCAATTGTCGGATATAATGCCATTTTTATTGCAACCGAAACGGTTAATCGTGTTTGAAAGCAACATTGAAAAAGGCTTTATGGTAAACTTAAAACAGTGAAATAAAATGATACTAAATTGTGTAAGGATAAAATAAATGTACTAAGCTTTTAGTTTGAACTTGTATTGATCGGAATGAAGATTATTCATATTATACAGAAACCACGGCAATCAAATTTGCCGTATGTACAATATCAATCTCAATTTCAGTTCCAATTTATTAAACAATCAGTTACAAACTCTCATTTTCGAAACGTTAAAGCAAAGTGAGAGTAGTGTATGTGAACAAAATACATAAATACGGTATAGAATGAATATATTTGGTATGAAATCCATTTTCTATGCTGATCCGTAAAACATAATTGCATATAACAATGTATTACGTGCGTCAAATGGGTACAACTTAGTTATGGAGCGTAGAAAATACCTTTTAATGTAATCATTTTGAGATTACTACTTATTATTAAATGTTCGATACGTGTAGTTAACAAAAATCATTGTAATACTTAGCACAATGCTCAAACAAAACAATTGTTTGGATTTCAAAATTATCTCGATATTTATTTTCAATGTTCAGACGAAGCGACGAGCCGAAGTTTTAAAGTTATTATAACCAGCAAACGTTTAAAAATGTTTCATCTTGAAATGTAGACAAAATTATTTACAGATAGGTTCTCCTCTCTTATGACTTTAATTTGCTTTTATTCTCAAACATTCTTCTTGTAATCTGCTGTGCACTTTCTACTCTTTCTATGCAATCTTTCCTCTATTCTCCGGTCGTCTGTAATAAATCGCTCGTAGCGATAAGACCGCCTACTGTACTTTTTTTCTATTCAGTGTATCTTCGTGTATTCTTATTAAGTACAATGAAGAATTTTTCATTCATTCATTCATAAATGTGACAGTGTGGATGTTTGTGTGAACTATTGAAATAAATTTGATAAAATTTCTCTACAGATAGGCAAGTAACTGGAAAGTTAAAAGGATTTATGAAACTATAGACCCCAAATTTAACGCGAGCGGAGCCGTGGGCAGAAGCTAGTGCTTTAATACAGTCTACGTCATATTGAAGTAGCCGCTTGTTATACAAAAAGTCACAAAGCTTAAACTTTTAGCGGCTGTCTGGCTGCTGTGGCCTTGCACTTACATGACGTCATCCACAATGTGTCAACGCAAATTGTTTAATGCAGCGTTCTAAAAGAAGTTTATTTTCGTCAAGTCGTTATTATGGATAACTAGCTTTTTAAATACATGACAAAATCTTTTGTCTAAAACGCTATAGTTTTAACCTATTTTCAAAAAAGAAGGAATTTCCCAATTCGACCGTATTTTAAAAAATTACTTTTATTTTATTTTTGAAATCTATTCAAATTCGGTGCAATTTTTTTTAAATTGAAAATAGGCACCGACTTTGATTTCAAAAATAAAAGAAAAATTATGTTATTATTTGGCAAGCAGAAGTTATTATTATAGCATCACGATATTAATGACAAAATTATTTTAACCAGCTTTTTTATTTGTTGTAATATTGAGCAAAGTACAAAAAAAAGATACAAAAGTTGTAAATGAAAACCATTTGAATGAGTTTGGCTTCAATTCTAACTTAACTTCAGCCAACAATTTATCAGCTCATGGAAATAAAATATCATACATTTATTAGGTAAATTGTCTAGCTATTTTTCATTCATAAATTCTCGTCTTTAATAGATTTTTCAATCATGCTGTACAAAAGACATAGGCATGTCTGTGTGAATTTTTCCATTACCTTAAAATCAAGTTTTTATGAGCCCATTTACGATGTAAATCTCCAATTTTAGTAATAACTGTTTTATAAAATTATCGAATAGAATTCTTTTACCCTTGTGGGTCGCAGCGGTCATTCGTCACTCGCTTACAAGTTTACAACGCAGGCAAAGGTCGCTGTTTAAACTTGATAGTATTAAACTCTTGTTTTTGTTATAATCAATTTTATACGCTTTAAGTGGTAGTAAAGAATAAATTAAATCTCATATATTTTTTATTCATAAAAAATTTTTTATTCATCTATACATATAATAAAGCAGTAACCAAACCATTTCTGTACATTGAATATTTTTTAAAAAGAGTAATTGGTATGCAATATGTATGTTCTATAGACACCAAATCCATGTTTAGAATTTTTTTTTTCTGTTTGTCTGTTTGTCTGTTTGTCTGTTTGTCTGTTTGTCTGTTTGTCTGTTTATCTGTTTGTATGTTCGTCAATCACGCAATAACCACTAGGCAGATTTTGGTTAAATTTCACATGTTGATAGACCATAATTAGGTGCAACTTATAGGCTACATTTTATTTGGAAAAAAATATTTTTAGGGGTGGCTTCCCATACATGTAAACGGGGGTTAAAAAAATAAATATACGAGTACATAATTAAATAAGGTATCATTGGATAGGTCTTTAAAAATGAAATGGAGGTTTCTAAATGTGTTTTTTGCTAAAATAAATATTTTTTGAGATATACGCTTCTAAAGTCGTGAAAATGTCATACCACGTGGCAATGTGAGATTTTGGTTGAGTTGCGGACATGCATTTTTATACTCTTAACGTATAGATTAAGACGTTACAAATACTCAATAAATTATTAAAAATCTTCAAAAAATAACAAACTTTCCGCCCGCGGCTTCACTCGCGTGGTCTACAATTTTCTGTAATTTTCTTTATTCAAAAGGCGCGCGCGCAGTGTGAGATTTTGGTCAAACCTATTTTCATAGAAAATTAAAAAAAAACTATAGAAATTCGTATATATCAGCGGCCTTGCGACCGTAATTTTTTTAAACTTTTGTTGTGCGCCTCTAAAAATACAGATATTAGTGACCCACGCGCGCGAAGCCGCGGGCGGAAAGCTAGTAAAAAATAAAACCTTGACATTCAAGATAAGATTATTTTTGATATCTGTTATAAAATAATTTTACATTTCTTTATTTTTTAATTCTCTTTCTTTTTGTCTTCTTTCTTATCTATATTTGGTAAACTAACTATTTAGGAAAGTATCACCTAAAATATCCTATTCTTTATCACGCTCAACCTTAATTTTCTAATTCGTATAAAATAACAATTTCTGACCTAGCTTATGTAAGATCAATAATGATTGCATCATAACGAGAAGCATATATTTTGTTAGCTATATAAAGTTTTACATTGTCTACATGAACTCCTAATTAGTTTGTTACGTATAGTTGTATTCATATCAATTGTAATAAAATTAATTGCAATAGAATGATTTTATGCTTGGATTGTTAATAATGTGAACAAAATACGCCGCAATATTTTCAACTTATAATTTGTTATCAGAGGAGGATTTCGGGGATCATTTGTAACAAATTGATATTTTTCATGAGCCCTTCACTGAAAGAACTGCCATTTATATCTCGGGGCTGCAATTTATGGTCTCCATTTATCATTTTATCGAGTCACCCACGTCATACGTAGCATGGTCCACTACTTAAACGAAATAAATCCTAATGGGAGCAATGTAGTCATTCCTGTCGACTATAAATCCTTAGTTTTGACAGGTGACGCTAACTAAGGATATATGCAAACTCTAAAGCTCAAATGTCGAAATAATATATCCATGTCAATGTACAATGTTGAACAAAACAACGTAACAATATCACGCAGATGAACAGGGGGTGAGACAAGAATCTAGGACAAAATTTTGAATTTATTCTCGTTTCCACCTACAATATTTAAATATAAATGTATAATTAAGGTATCTCTGTATTCAAACTCCTTGGTGGAATGTAAATCTTGTGAAAATTGTCTATATAATCTATAATCTATTTCATGGTAGTAAGAATAAACCACTAATTGCAAAGTACTATGCAAAGAATATGATTCTATTCTCTTAAAAGCCATGTCTTATATTGTTAGTTACCTGTTCTTTAAAAATTAATTTAAAAAGAACATTGAAACAACGATAATATGCTTACCAAAAGAATGTCTCATTATATGTTTTACAAAACGAAACCCTTATTTAAACCAAGCCAGCTATTATGTTACATGACAAGAAAGATATTTCACAATAACTTTTCCAGGGTAAATATAAGTATTACGAGTATGTAAAAACGACAAGCTATTTTCATATCTGTACCGCAACGCTCATTTCCAAGTAAACTGTGTCATTTTTCCTGTTTTTCTTCGCAATTTTGAATCATTCTTCAGACGTTTCAGAACTTTTCATGTCTATTGTAAAAGTGCTAATGCTTTGATATTCATTGTTTATCTACCGCGTTGTTATAAGGCTTGAATGAACAGATTGATGAGCACCACAAATCTTAACATTTCGTGGTTGTCTTTTGTTAGGAACGCGGGTAGACACAAATGATCGCTGTTAGTCGCCACGACTATGAAAACTTATAAGTGTGAAGAGTGTTTTTGTGCAAAAGTGGGAGTGCAGTGATGGTGGTGAGAGACACAGTATGACTACATGGATGGCGCTGTTCGGGCTTGTGTGGCTGCTGCGAGTACGCGGCTCGCTTTGCGGGTGCTCGGCGTGCAAGCGAGTGAGGATTGACATGCCTGAAGTCCACTCCGCGAGTCCACGTGCGTCGAGTCCAGACAACCGCGCGCCATTTGACGTTATCGCATTGCAACACTACACCCGTGACGTCACTGTGCAAACGGACTTCGAAGATGAGGAAGCCGAAGACCTCGATAAAATTGAACTACAAATGACGGAAGAATGTAAGTTAAACTACCGCTTCTATTCATAAAAACTAAAAATAGGTTAGTTCCTGAACTTCAAAAGGAAGGAAGTTATATCGAGCAATCGTAAAAAAATTGAAGGTTCCAAACAATACTGGCAATAATTGTGATAAGAGATTAATAAATTAAACATACTCTATTTATTTCCTTGTGTCACGACCCAGAAATGTCATGAAAACAGGTTTTTTGAAATAGTGTGTGATTTGACGAGACACATACGCGTACAATGTACCTACTACATACATTACATATTCATTCAGGTAGGTACTTCCTGTCTGTCAGGAATTCAGGAAGTTTAAATTAAAATAAAATATGTTCCGGTTTGTCATATCATATATTTAACTGTACTACTTATAGTCCCTATTAATTAATCATAAATTGGTTGTTTCTGACGCTATGACATGAGACGTTTTAAGATTTAAATTTACGATAAATGTGAATAGAAAAATTCTTGATACATTTCTTATTTTGGTACTCTTCATTCTTTGCCCCTATTTAAAAGCATTAGTATTTTTATGTATAGCATTTAATTAATTATTTTTGTGCTAAATATGGTTTCTCTGACATAAATCTAGACCGCACGTAATGAACTCTCATGTTTGAGATTCATGACTTTATTGGGGTAAAAAAGTTGTAACGGAAAGTATTGTTTATTTATAATTTTAATGACGACCAAGACATTGATAGTCTTGCATTGGTTACATCATTAGTAATAATATAATAGGAGAGATTTGTTTGTTTGTTTCTCTGAATTGAATAGGTGCCAAAACTATTAGCCTGATTTAGATTAAATTTCGAACAGACATATCTTATGTCCTTTCCTAAGTTTCAGACAGCTTTTATCTCTAAAACCCTACGAGATCGGGAGATATACATGAGCGAAACCGCGGAGCTCAGCTAGCAGTTAAAATAAAGGTCGATAGAACGCTCGTTGCTCTCGTTGGTTGCATATTTGACAACAGATAGGAGGTCCTCGGGTTTGAATCTAAGTATAATGGTAACTAACCAATAATACGGATGTTTATCTTGATTTCGATTTATTATTACTGTTATTTAAAATAACTCTCAGAAAAATGTTACTGACTAAAACTCTAAAAACCAGCCCAAATCAGGAATTTTGTGTAAAATAATAGCACGTAAAAATATCGGGGCTCGTGTAATAGTTGTGAATGTGGATGTGGCCAACATTCTGTTATTCTTGGCCACTTCGGCCGATTTCAATATTTTAGGCTTACAGCCATTTTCAATAATGTATCAATGATTATGGATAGATTGTTATGTCAAATTATATGACAATAGATAGACAAAAGTCAAAGCAAATGTATCCGTCGTTAGGATATTGAAATCAAAGTAAGTGCAAATAGGTAGATTTATCTGACTTTAGTAAGGAAAACAAGGGATAGATAGAATATTAAAAACGGCCGTTAGACGTTAGGCACGAAACTAATCAAAGTTTACAATATAATGTTAGTATTGATTAAAACGTGAATATAATTTAATTATAGGGTAAACCGTATAGCTATTGCTCACTTAAGGACGTCATGCACATTGACATCAAAAAATAAAAAAAGTATTTTACCTATCAACAATCTACTACTTTTTTCTTATTACTAAAGAATCTCTCCGACAGAGTATTAATAGTTTTTGGTTAAAACTTACATATTTTAGAAAATAATGACATAAATTTAAAATCATCTAAAAAGTACAGTCATTGCCCATTGCTTACAGTGATTGCCCATGTCACAGCACAGTAATTGCCCAGTACCTTAAACTGATAAATTAAACTTCAAATGTAAATAAATAATCAATTTCGTGTTGCATTGGGATACAGTGCGATTAACTCAATTTGAAGATGAGTACAAAGCTGACTCAAGTAAGAATTTAAATGAGTATTGCGGCCAAATACAGTATCACTGACAGTTTAATGTCATAGGTGTCGAAATAGGGGTGAAATACATTGGCAATGAATTCGTAGAAAACTTCTGTAGTCATCCAACCAGAGTCGGACTTACCTATACTTCACCCATCAGGAATAGAAACAACAATTTTTTCAGGTAATCTTCGATACGGATAGACGACGAGTGGACAGCAAACATTTTCTATAGCCGAAAAATTCTTTACGTGCCGAAACTGTTACCCAGTCCTCTAAACGGTACTTTTTGGTTTGTTTTTTAATGTGGAATCGAAGACAAAATTTCTGCAAAACAATTTTCAGCAATTTGTTTTGGAGATAATTTTTTAGAAACATCTTACACAACTTCGATCGGTTTCTGCAAATTATTATATATATATATTATATGCACTTTTGATGTCTTTTGCATACTGTAAATGGAACAATAATCATCATTAGATAAGTATGCGTAGTGTTTAACTTAATTTAAACATTTCTTTTTTGTAACATGTTCCAAAATTACACATGACAATAATTGCCATGGGCAATAACTATAGACATTGCCCTGGGCAATAACTAAAATGAGGGTGGGCAATAACTAAAAATGTGCAGATTTACGTGCAGTGATTGACCACCCGTAAAATAACCGTTCAGATTAAAATTTATTTAGATATTTTGTTAAACACGATTAGTATAGATATTATTTCATCATAACTACACACCAATTGTTGAATATAAAATGAAATGCAAAAAAAAACTAACATCTTAGCGAGTAATTCCTTAAGAATTTTTTTTATATGCTTACTTACCTGTTTGAGTAACACGATCACTCGTCAAATTCAAATTCAAATTCAAATATTTTATTTCATGAATATGGGTACAATATTGATGTCACATATTAAATAAATCCAGCCATATCCTACCATCTAAGGCATATGAAATTACATTAATATAATATTAAAAATACATTTTATGTCAGATTTATTTAATTGAAATAAATATTGTCTTGACAAAATTCGCCGTAACTCTTTTTTTCTCTTCACCGTTTCAAATTGTTAAATTTAAATCTACTATACATTGAATATAGAGTCATCTGGTCAATATTAATCGAACTAGAATGATTCAAACTTCGCGTCTTAAACTATTATTCTTAAAGCGGGCAATCTCTGTCAGTGGGCAATCACTCTCTGGTTTACCCTATGTTAGACAATCGACAATTACGATATTTATAAATGTATATATCTAAACATCATAAAAGATATATTTCATTAGAATAGAAATCGCCTCAACAATACGCCTCCTCCCTATTAATCTGGGATCTTTCATATCATTTCATTCTACTAATTAGGGTCTTTGTCCGAGTAATATGTGAAATATTAAATTAATACAATATTTAAGTTTCATTTAGGCAAACGTCATTAATGGTATCTTTTTAAAAAACATTCAACGTTATAAATATACCACTTTTTAGAAAATGGTAAGGTCTTAAAATGTATCCGATTAAATACTATTATAAGTATTACTAAATGCCTTTTGAGGATTACGAAGAACGCCAAAGAAGCAAGAAAATTATCTTATCTTAATATATCTATCTATTATAAGGTATGGCTTAAATTATTTTGATGAAACTGAAAGACTTGTATTGTTTCTATACACCATTTTTAGACGATTAATGTTTTCTGAAAACAGCATCAGAAATTATATTTTTTCTTCCTACCTACCCATCACGTGGATCATTTGAATTGGAAAAATATGAATTATTGCCTAAGAATACTAATTTTGCTATAAAACATTATGTTAAAGGTACAGATGTATGTATAATGTACCTTGTATTTAGGGTTGTCAAATACAGTCTGATCATTTCCTGGACATTTTTTTGGCCACGAACTAAAAATTAATATTTTTTCATTCTGTGGCAGCAAAGTTTTAAGTAAAAAATTATTGGAAACGGGACAACACGCAAAATTCCGGGTTTACGGAAATCCCGGCCATCTGGGATTTTGTATCGTTATCGTATTAGATTTTCATTCCTATTGGGATTTGTAGTTAAAATATGGTGAAAAGTAAACTTAATATAGTCGGCTATAAAATTCGCCAATGTGTCTCATAGAGAATATATAGACCATTTATTTTAGTGTGTGTCAATCATTATATACAGGGTTATTGGTAACTCGGCGTTTTCCTTACAGGGTTTGATAGAAGGCAAGCATTTTAATGGTATAAAATAAACCACATTTATGTTCCGCGAAAATGCATAGCTTTTAAGGTAGCTTAACTTTAACAATATGTATTACCATACCGCACAGAACAGCTAATGTGTGGACTAATTTGATGATTGATTGTTCTTCTTTTTTGTAGCCTTCATTTAATAACATTCCTCTTGTCTCCTTTACTCTTGAAAAATATTGACATTTACACCATTTTAAAAAGCTTGTAAAATGAGGATATTTTTTTGATAATTTGTACAATTAGTGTCATATAAATGAAACACGTTTTCTATAAGCAAAAAAAATATGAACAAGGAAATAACCGAGCTAAATCTAGGATTATTTCGAAATTATTTATTTATATGGACTTTTAACTATTTACAATAATTGGAAGTAATATCAGCTACGATATAAACTTAAAATACATTCACCGTGTAGATTTTACATAAATGAACTTTGGATGTTCAAATATTCAAAATTCGAAATTTCAAACAAAACTTTAAAATTCGAATATCTCGAAAACTATGTATTTTCGCGGAACGAACATGATGCTTATTTTATAACCCTGTATATTGAATGAGGAATGAAAAAATAAATTGCGGCTACGTAATCCTGTTGATATAGATCGTTTGATTATGGTATTGTAGTATTACATATACTAACTATATATATATACACGATTGGGTCAAGCAACACCGGTGAAATTACCAGCAGAAGATCGGCGTGAAACAGTGCTTCGTACGGTGAGCGGGGGCGCGGAGGCCTGTATTCCCATCCCATTCCACTCCATCATAAATCCTCTCCTTATCCCCTTCCCTTTTTTCAATCCGGCAAAGCATCTGCGACACAAGATGTTCATGGGACACAAGATCAGTCACTTAACATCAGATGAACCGCATGTTCGGCTTACTAGCTATCCCATAAAAATATCTATACATAATAAAATTTTATTCAAATCGGTTAACAAATAAAAAGATATGAGGGTTCAAAGTGATCCATCAAAACATATCATCAATGCGTCTAGGTACACTAAATTGAATATATTTTAAATGTTATTTGCACAGCACTTTTAATGATAATTGTAGCCTTTTCTTGATCTCCAAAGTAGAGTACGATCATGGCGGCCAATCACAACAAAGACTAACCAACATGCACAAGATATTATTTGCGTCCATAAGCAAATATACGTTAAATGCATGCTATCATCAACTCTTTCATTCTGAGAATATACGACAGATTTCCAAAATGTAAATATTTTGCAAAAAAATTAAACATAGAATTATTAGAATTATGTGAACATGAACAGTGACACTTTTGTTATATTGAATTTAGGATATACTTAACGTTTACTTACTTTACCTTTGACGAGATGTATTTACAAACGTACGTTTCTAAATCTTAAAATTGTCATACCACTCTAGTTCGAAAATCCAAAAAGTACAGAATTTTGTAGCCCACGCGGGCGAAGCCTCGGGCAGAAAGCTAGTAATCTATAAATCTACTACATGCTGCATCTTCAGCAATAAAAAGAGTTTTTACTCGTATAATTCCTAAACAATACGAAAATCACGTGCAAAATAAATGTCTTTAAAATGCAACGTGAATATACTTAGGACTATTCGATGGAGAAAATAAAAAATCCACCTTGGATTTCAGGATAATTCGCTTTATGGTACTAATTGATTTAAAATGTAACTGATATAATGAATTTTATTAAAGAAGGCGCGGTCCGCAATTTATTTTATTTAAAGACGTGCAAAATAAGTGCTTAAACGGTGAAAAATTCTCCAGCTGCAAGAAATCCTAATTGGCGTAGAACGTTGGCTATTCCAGAATAGTATGAAAATATTTTAAACTGAACCTCTCACAAATTTGTTTGAAGCACGACGTTTCCAATAATATCTGAGCCACACGAGAGCATGCTTAGAATACTTCTGCTCAGCATGGTAAAACTTAATATTTTAACATAAAAATTTTCGTAATACATTATACATTAAAAATAAGGTATGATGTACTCCGACTTTTACAGACATTATTTTCATTTCTTTAATAATTGAAGAAATGATTTGGTTAAGAGTTCTTTTCATATTTACATATTCCAACCCTATATTTCAAGAGGAAAAATAGCTAACGATCTCATTCAAATTGAATTAGAGATTTAATTTTTATACAGGATGGCAAAGCCGGAGTCACTTTTAGAAATATTACAAATATTACGTATCGAGTCCAAGCTGTGTACTAAATTTCAACGAAAGTCGTTTAGAAGTTTAGGCACAGGATACACTTTTCTGAAAGAGTACCTACGATATTATTGCCGACCTGCAGACCGAAAATATATTGAGTTATTTTTTTAAGTAAATGTTTGATATTATTAAAAACTCATTCGCAATCTCTTTAAATTATTAAGATTTTTATTTTTATTAAGGTTACCCTTACCTTAAGTGGGAGTACCTGGAGTGCAGGCGGTTTTCACACAAAAAGTGGGCTTTTGCAGTCATTAAAATCAACAATCGGTGTATTTTTTTTTTGTCGTCGTCCTTTTTATCATTATTATGGTGTCCCACATTTATAATAATTTGTACAACATTTATTTTGTATGAAATCTTTTTTTATTTCTTCAAAGCATAAATTAATTCTTCTTTTAATTTATTTGTGATCGCAAGTGAGTTTTGTGTTTCATTAAAAGGGATTCTGTGTCCGCCATCCTGTATTATAATATAAATTATGATTCTATATGCCAAAACTCTATCTAGTAATGATAAGCCTGATGTTTATATTAATTAATTCTATCAAAGTCAATTCTCCTACTATATTCAACCAACTTCTTCACTATTATTGAATATAGAGTAGAATAAATTATACATTTTCAGTTTGTCTTTTGATCTAGGCTATCTACTATTTACATAATTTTACCAGGTACGACCAGGCCGGTACAAATGAGAAATAATTAAAACTTGCCGAAGTACAAAAAGGGTATAAAAGTTTGTCTAGGATTACGCAGAAAAACAGGGAAAAATGCAAAGGAACTTTTATTTTCAGTAGGTAACTAAGCAAGTATAAAGTTAATTCCTTATTAAACTTTATCCCTTAATGGGATTGGAATCAAAAAACAATTATACTATATTGTTTTATTGGTGGATAATCACGTCTATGGGATATATGAGTGTACTTTCACTCATTTATACATTAAATTCAATAATTTGCAAATTATTTAAAATTTTTATTTTTATTGAAAAACATATACTCTACTCCAAAAATTGCATTCGTTGAAGCGACAAAAGTGTTTAAATGAGAAATAGACATATAGCTTTGATAGATCCTGGAAGGGAATTATATAAACCATTATTTTAAAAGGTCATAATCTGCAAACGTTCAGTGCACGACGCGCTTGGGTTCTTGCAAGTTCTAGCTGTCCAGCGAGCGTTAAGAACTACTCCTGTCTGTTCGTCAATTAATGAACGAAACCAAGTCATGGGATGTGGTAAAACAGGTTCAAGGCCTAGAGATGTACCAGGGTTTAGAAACTATTAGATGTAGATATGCCGTTCGCAGACATTTTTTAGCATTCTTAAAGATCTACAATTCTCTAGTAATACTATCTATATTTGTGCCGATTTATGTAGCGTACGCGAGTAGCGCTCTCGATAGGCCAATGTTTGTGCGACGTCTTTCATAATAATCGTTATGTTTCGGTCAATTTAGATAAAAGCATGATGACATTCTAATATAGTATAGTTATAGTAGTTTCTATGTCCAATATAACAAATAACAATAGTAGTTTTATAAGTAGAAGGGATAAAAGAGAGTATAAACCCCCTGAAAAGACATACACTGCAACCTTATAATATTTTTTTCAAACACTTCCAAAAATATACAAATAAAACAACCTTAATTATCCATAGGTAAAAATCTGAAAAATCAATGTTTAAAATTTACTTTATGTTTAATTCACCTATACCACCAATTCAAAAGAAGAGAATAATACACGCGATATTAACAATATATGTACATATATCTGTTTGAATGTGCGCCGTTGGCTCGGTATCTATTGAAGTTAGGAAAGCAAATGAGTTGTGGGCTGATTTATTTGTCCTAAACAATGCATTCCGCCTCTGCTCCTCTTTTTAAAAATAAAAAATTGGCTACGGATATATTTAGAAAATCTGCGTTACAATTATTTATTTGAACAAAACATTGAATTAATTAAAAAAAAGGATGAGGTTCTCAATTCACTGTATTTTTATGTATGTTACATGCATATCTCCGACGTAGGTATATAGATTTTTTGCATTAGTCAGCATTTGCTTTTTGCATGTCTGTATATTATTTTATGTATTATATTTAATGTATTTATTATACTTGTTATTATTTTTAAATTAAAAATGCTTTTGTACGTGTTTGTACCGCGGACAATAAAAATTGTGTCTGTGCCCTCGATACAAGCTAGTTTAGTGTGGGTGCTACTAGTATTAGTAGTATTTTTGTAATCTGAGGAGGGTATACCAGGGAATGGACAGAATAAGCTCTCACTTAATTTTGCTTTTGAGACCGAATTGTGACTAGTCCTGAAGATCACTGAATTCTGAAGAACTGATTTAGGCATATAGCAGCCAGTCTAACCTATGAGAGATATAGTAAATATGGCGCTTTAGTTGTAAAGTAAAGTTGAACAACATGATACGCATTTTCTGTTGATATGACACCAAAATTCATGTATACCCTTTAATTCCATTCATTATTTATTATAAACTAGCTTTCCGCCCGCGGCTTCGCATGCGTGGGCTACTAATTTCTGTATTTTTAGAGGAGCACAACAAAAGTTAAAAAAAAATTACGATCGCAGGACCAGTGATATATGCGCATGTCTATAGTTTTTTTAATAATTTTCTATGGAAATAGGTTTGACCAAAATCTCACAGTGCGCACGCCTCTTTAAAATCGAAGCCCACGCGAGCAAAGCCGCGGACAGAGAGTTAGTTATTTTTTGAAGGTTTTTGAGGATTCATTGAGTGTTTTAACGTCTTACTCTATACGTTAAAAGTATAAAAAGGTATGTCTGCAACTCAACCAAAATCTCACGTTGTCACTTGGTATGACATTTTCAAGACTTTAGAAGCGTATATCTCAAAAAATATTTATTTTAGCAGAAAACGCATTTAGAAACCTCGATATCATTTTTAAAGACCTTTCCAATGAAACCTCACTCAATGATTCATTCGCGAATTTATTTTTTTACCCTCCGTTTACATGTAGCCACGCTAAAAATATATTTTTTAAATAAAATGTAGCCTATAAGTTGCATCTAATATTGGTCTATCAGTATGTGAAATTTTATAAAAATCTGCCCAGTAGTTATTACGTGATTGACGCACATACAAACAGATAAACGGATAAACAGACAAACAGACAAACAGAAAAAAAAAAATTTAACCATGGTTTTGGTATCTATAGAACATACATATTGCATACCAATTACTCTTTTTAAAAAATATTCAATGTACAGAAATGGTTCGGTTACTGTTTTATTATATGTATAGATGTATAGATAGGAGATGAAATTATACGAAGAGTATTCCTTTCTCTCATTTAGTACACTAAGATAAGAAAATATGTCAGGGTAACTTTACAAGTTCTGCAACTTAATTCGCTTAAAAGGCATGCAATTAGTGCCACTAAGTTTTTTTTCGCTTGAATAATGAGTTAAAGAAACGCAGTGGTATCGTATGCGTGGCTTGAATAAAAATTCTAATTTTTAAATGTTAGTTTCTCATAGTCCTGTATAAGTTTAATCCTATTTGTTCCATCGTATGACACTAAATTCCTCCGTAACTCTTTTACTGTCAGAGCAATTCAATTTTGAGCTTGAAAAATTCTCTTCCCGTATTTCAAAATATGATATATATTTTCTCGTTTCACACTTGGTTATGACTTCTTTAACTTTATATCCTTTTTTCTTTTTCCTCCGTCACTGTTCCTCACTTCGCGTGCTGTAATGTTTGAATGTCATTTGCTTACTTTTATAATTACGTACATATGTATATACAGTGTGTGGCGTAAAGAGTAGATAATATAGCACCTACAGATGGAGGACGTTATATTACTTATATAAACATGTAAATCTATTAAAACCATTCCTTATTATTGTCAGTGCTAGATAGATTGTTGATTGTCTTGGCCCTTCAAAGCAACTACGTCTGATAGTGTTATTATGACCAATTTATTTTATAATGAGAATGAGAATGTTGCTTAAAGATTGTATTTTAACTATAATGATGCACTTATTTTAGACTTGGAGGATTTAGAGATCGCATGTCTTTGATGGAAGGATGTGACTATAAACCAAATTTTTAGAGTCATTATTAAAAGACAAACATCAGTTAACTACAGCACAAGGTAATCGAAGCCGCTGTGACTATTTGTAGACTGGTGGTGGAAGTTATCAATATTTTAAAAGAGGCTTTAAAATATTTTTACTAAAATATATTAATAATTACCTCCCCCTATGATGCAAAACTTTGAAATAGCGGCAGCTTGGCTAAACAAATGTTGTGTTCGCCTAGAGGATAATGAATATACATATTTTGAAAATATAATCATATAAAATATGACATATAAAATATAATAGAACAAAATATAGATGGACAAAATGATTTGGCAAATATAGTTGAGTTGATTGAGGAAGTAGAGATAAAATCTATTCCTCTTTTAGATCATAGAGATGGAGTATTATTCGCTCTAGGGACGTACCAAATACGACACTCCTATATAAGGTCCTATTATCGAGAACATGGACATGGAATTGAAGTGTATTCTGAGCAGTTAATTACTTCTGAATACATCTTTAACAGTGGGAACATTACCTTAACATAAGGCAAAATTAAGTCTCGGCATAAGTCGAAGAAGAAATATTTTGTCAACATTTAAATTGAAAATAATGTGCCCGAAAGAGCAGCAATTGTAGAATATTGTTGTAGTTGCTTAATTAGAAAATGAACATTTTTTATGGCAGAGCAAGCAAAAAGTCTCCTGACGTTAAGTGATCACTGCTGCCCATGAACCATGAGTGTCAAGAGGTGCTTTGATGGACATATACGCTCGTCTCTTGAAGGCCTCATGCCTGCTTGTCGAATTGGAAGGTCGTTCCGCAGCTTTACCGTTCGAGGAAAGAAGTTGCGGGTGAAGTTAACTGTAGGATGATGCGCACATACTTCGTTGAATAGTGCAATATATTCGTAATTGTTCAGAAATATTAGTTTTTTGCTTTTACATATTTATCATTCGTAAACGCAAAAAAAAATATCCAAAAAAAATATGTATTGAAGTTCACCATTGTTCTTATCCTCTTGTTTGCGTAGTCGAATTCAAATTGTATAACATCTACTATATGCAGTTGATGCCCTTTTAGACGGTATCTGCGAACAAAATTAATGTAAGTAAGTGTAAAAGAAATAGTAAGTAGGAGAAAAGCTACGGCGGACAAAA
Organism: Phoebis sennae; assembly: GCA_001586405.1. NCBI lineage: Eukaryota > Metazoa > Arthropoda > Insecta > Lepidoptera > Pieridae > Phoebis > Phoebis sennae. The sequence continues at coordinate 96,888 of LQNK01000673.1, read as the reverse complement.
ATGATTTTATCAGGATACTAGCTTTTGCCCGCGGCTTCGCACGCGTAGACTACAAAATTAACATAGTTGTTATAAAAATGATATTATTAATCTTAAAATTCAATCGGAACCAATATTTTATATCAATGTTTTCTAAAATCTTAACAGTAACTTAATAGTCTCTAGGTCAGACAATTTCTAGGAAAGTATGTTCAGATTACATAATGAATACTCATACGAGTACAATAAATCAACTAAAAACAAAATAAAAATCTGAGATATATCTACCTAAACAAAATATGTATATAGGTGCAATCTTCGCCGATTCCATCCTCCCTATGTTCCCTAAAGGAATAATAGAACGAAAGTGAGACTTATGACAAAACAAAAAAAACATTCGCGCACGCCCCCAGCCACAGGCCCCCGGCCCCCAAATAATTAATACTTAATCTTTATAATTTATTGTTAATAATAATAATTAATACTTAAACTTTATAATTTATTGAGAAGTAATTGCTAAAGCAATGTGTAAGGCGGCGTTTAACGTTTCATGTTTTTCCAACATATCTTCGCTTTTACTGAACTAATGTTGATGAAATAAAAATGGAATTGTAGATCTGCGGACATTTTATCTAATCATATAAAACGTTTTCTTGTTTCAATCACCTGCTGGTCGATTCTGTAAAATATGATTTTCGATTTCGAATCTCTTCTCGACTCTCACCCTCACTTCGAAAATCGATTTATTTGAAAAAAAAAAACATCTAATCCACCTTAAATACTTTTTTTTTTCAAATAAAAAATAAACTATGAAGTCTCTGACATTTTCAGACTTTGACAAGTCAAAATACCGATTTGTCGTTAGTCTCAAGTTAGTCTAAGCAAAATTGTCAGAAATATTATCAATAATTAAGCATTTTAAGCATTATTTAGACGCTGAAGAAGGCAATTTTGTGGTAGATGGAGGATTCATATCTCTACTCTGACAATATTTCTTAGTTTGGAATTGCTGAAAATGTATCGAATAGAAGCATGGGTGAGAACGTTTGTGGAAAACTATAGCAACTATTAGAAGGAGACCTACGTACGACCTACGCTACGATATGGCCAAACGCCTATTGCTTTTGTCAGATATACGAGTATAATATAGTGATCAAGTTGTTTATGGTAAAATATGTTTTTCTTATAAAAGTATGTACATCTTAAAAAACAAAGATAAATAAACTTGAATCACTTACTATGTGGGTTTATTTTATTATTTCTTTATACAATAGTAACGAATTTTTGTTAAAACGACATTTAATGTTGATGTTTTATACATTTGTGTAGGTATCTTAAAACTTAAATACCTATATGTAAGAAACTAATAGAGGGGCTTTGTATAATTATGTGGAATGTAATAAAAATGTACTGTGATTCTACACAACTGGCCAATTATAGAACTAGTCAGCTAACAACAAATCACAGCTAGTCATAGACTATTAGCAAAGTGAGGGTAGTTGGGTCGTGACGTCAATAAGACGTTCGAGCACCAGGCGCAATCGGTACCAATGCGCCCAGATACTGAACGCACTTACTCTTTTATAGGACTTTGATGACAGCTGACAACTAACAATTGACATTTGTATAGAAAGATGACATTCAGAACTTGTTAAAACATGAAATCACAAAATGTTTCCGACATATACAATTACTAGCTTTTGCCCGCGGCATCGCTCGCGTAGACTACAAAATGAACATAGTTGTTATAAAAAATATGACATTAATTATATGTAATTTAATTTAACGCTCATTTATACAATTTTAAAATTCAATCTTAACCTATAAATATATTTTCCAGAACCTCAATAATGTATGAACGAAATACTTCTTTTTATTTATAGTCTAAAAGGCATTAGTTCCTTTAAAAAATATGTTCAGTTTACTAAAAAAATAGAACAATTATTGAACCTTAAAAC
>LQNK01000673.1:51823-94251 GCA_001586405.1 Phoebis sennae | reverse complement strand
TGATTTGCCTTCTGTATCCCTTATAACATCGCCCTGTATTAAAATTTCCGCAAAATATTCCATGTACAAATTCGGACTTGTTACGATTTTATTATATGTATTGATGATGATTGATTGATGATGATGATGATACAGAGTGAATTGCGGACAGAAGTCTCGAGGCCAATTGTAACAAAAACAAAAACGGAATTATTCGATTTTTGAAAAGATAACTGTACTTTTTCCCCGATCGTTAGTACTAATTAGAATAACTGTGTCCTTAATAATAAAGGCCTTTGGCCTAAGGAAACGACTTATTTGCTGTGCAAAAAAAGTATCCATAAATACCGATAAATAGGGAAAAAGGCTGTCTCAGGAATCACATTAAATGGCTGCCTGACCGGTGTCCGGATACCTGCCATGGGTAATCAAATCCTTGAACTTGGATTTAACACAGTTGCCTGATTTCCATATTCGATCAAAGTATTTTATGCCCGATAAAATATAACATAAAATATTATATAGGTATTCATTTTGATCTCTTAGTATATTTTACGCGTTTAAATTGTTGAGTGCTAGCTCAAAATGATCTTCACCTTGTAATTATTTCAAACACATTATTTGTTAAGTCATTCAATTTATAAGACTAGTAGTCAGGTAGAGTATTGTAAAATATAATTATTATCCTTGTTATCAGAGCCAACAGAGTATCCTGAACTGGAACATAAGTTTTACGCATATCTCCAACATGTTTTACAAAAACATGTTTATTTATCGTAGCTTATACGTCTATTTTATTTGTAGCAAACGCAAGTAACTACGAGGAAGGGCGTGAACAAGCTCACAGTCCGGAAAGTGTGCGACGCGCGGCAGGACCCAGTCAGGTTTGAAAAATTTATGCTTTGACAAAACCCTTTGTCGTAGGCTATTTAAAGAGAGTCTAGTTCCTCTTGGACGCGTAGGTGTAATGTAGTTTGGTATTTTCGTAGTATGACATGTTTTAAAAAAAATATAGACGTAAAAGGTGAATGACGTCGGTACGTCTTTATCTAATGATGATAAGTCTTTCTAATCGTGCATGAAACCATTTATTATATAAAAATATAATTAATACATTAAAACTTAAAGTAATTTTTAATGATTTATAGCAATTTTATACTTGCATTACCTCATTTTGCTTGAAAACACAGTTGCTTTGTATATTCGTCGTAAAATGAGTTATCCTTTTTAAAATCTCTATCTCAATACTCGGTTTCTGTATAACAAGTTTTGAACAAAGTTACTTTGAAAATGTTACTTGTATATATAGGAATAAAATGATATATTCTCATATCAAAGTTTTAAACGTGGTATGCTCGTGAGAAACTTTGCAAGTAAATGGACTTTATCTGAAAATCTAATCCATTTATTTACTGGATAAATTTGTCGCATGTTATCAGATATTGTATCTGTATGTAAGTGCATAAAAACAATACTTACACTAAGAATAGAAATAAGTTCAAAGCGGGCGTAACGTCCACAAGGCCAGGTCTTACAAAAATATTTAAATAACTATATAACACTTACCTGTGGAACAATTTTTCACTTTTTATTAGTTAGTAAAGGTAATAGAATTCTGCATGCTCTGTGCCTATTTCTATTCTAGTACAGATCCTTTATTGTGTCATATAGAGTCAAGAAGTAAGTATGAGTTTAATGTTCCGAGCTAATGTAGCTCTTATCGATATGAAAGTACATCACCCTTATGGTATTAATCGGTCAAAGTCGGCTTTTGCGTACCTAATAATGCAAATTCTGTCACAGCTTTCACCGGACTCTGATGACGTTTGGGAAACAAACGAGGTGATATTGGAGCGAGGAGCGTCGGGGTTAGGACTAAGTATAGCGGGTGGTGAAACCGGAGGAGACATCAGTATAACACGCATTGCACCAGCCGGTGCGGCGAAGAAGGACGGTCGATTGCAAATTGGAGATATTCTCCTGAAGGTAAACGTTTTTGTTATATTCGTTTCTAATTAAACAGCATTATTTTTATTTATATTTTCAAATTACTAACTTAATTTTCAATTACTACCAATAACACATGCATCTTTGGAGCCTGAAATAAATAAATTAATAAAATTATTATTTATCGAGAGGTACATATAGAGGTTTCAGTTGATGAGCGGTGGTGATCACTTAACATCAGGTGACCCACATGCTCCTTTGCTTGCTCTGCCATAAAAAAAGTTGAATATGTGCGTGTGAAAGTTGAATATTTCTGTTCATCTTTTATGTCATCAATATTATTCTTATGCGCTAGCAGCATATTCACGAAGTCTCTATTTGGCATTTTGAATTCCTATGACGGTTGTAATCTCTTACTATATGTACTTCATTTTACACTTTTAATAAATTTCTATCATTTTATAACAAAAAAATGCTATTAAAATTGAAGAACATCCTAATGTTCATAGAAATGAGTTTTATATTCGCTAATCCCAAGTGATTGTTATGCCCTTAATTAGGGCTAGAGGCGTAAAGCGGGCATCAGGTGACCTATCCATCATTTCTTTTATGAAAAAATATGTTTTTAATTTCTATATTAATAAGGATAACATCATGATTATGAAGGATTCACAACAAATACACTTGTGCTAAAAATGTTGGTGAATTCTTGTAGTTAATGATAATTTTAAAGATAATTCTTTGTCTTTGTTTGGCCAGTGACGTCTAATTTAATGATATATTTGCAAATTTATTTTTTTAACCTCCGGTTACATGTAGGTATGTAGAACCATTCCTAAAAAATAATTTTTGACATAAAATGTAGCCTATAAGTTGCACCTAATATTGATTAGATAAATAGACAATCAGACAAAATGATATCCAGAAAAAAAATTCTAACCTTGGTTTTGGGGCCTTTAAAACATAAATATTGAAAAGCAAATACTCTTTTTTTTAAATATTCAATGTACAAAAAAGGTCTGGTTACTGTTTTATTATATGTATTAATAAAAAAGAAAATTTCTTTATAAAAAGTAATGTTGTCCTAACAAAACCATAAATGTAAAATGAAAGCCCAAGTTCTCGATTTGCCAACAAAATTATTGAGATCCATATGGGTGCCAAGTTATATTTTCACCAATCCAACACAAACATGAAGTATGACTAAATTTCTAACATAATATGACCTGTAAGTACGTAAAAAATATGCCATCACACCTTCGTTTGTGTTGGGATATTATACCTTTATAATAGAAGCTTAGACTTTGCTACATAAGTCATTTGCCTTTGTAAGCGTACAGAGCAAATGCGATCACTAGAGCAAACGTCAGCGTCATATAACTTAATCCTAAAGCATACAATAATATTGAAATATTATTGTAATTAATCCTAAAATTAACATCAATATAAAGTCAATTTCGCGAAAATAAAACGATAAATATTATAAAGTAAGAGATAAACTGTCTGATTCGTTTCATGAAAGTTTATAGCCGTCATAAAAGAAATGCTTGAATATTTTTAGAATTGTTAAACATAATTTTATCTCTCTATCTAGGCATCAGTTACAATTTAACGAAATAATAATTTTATTATGAAAAATTTTTTGATAGATAAATGAATAAATAATAATAAATATTCAGAGTCATTTAACACTACGCAATGTAGTTCCAAACTAAACAACGCTCTTACTATGGGGGGATCGAACCCACATCCTCAACGTAATAGACCATTGCTGTACCCACTGCGCCAATCGGGTCGTCAATGTTTGATTATCTATACATATAATAATGTCGTAGACAAACCGTATCTGTATAGATTGTCGGGCGTTTGTGCGCACCGAACTCCGAAACGGCTTAACCGATTATATGCGGTTTTCGATGATATATTACGCCAAGTCTACCAGACGATTTAGTGCTTAAACAAAAAACATAATATGAAGGTTCAAAACGATCCATAGAAAAAATTGTCAATGTGCGTAGGTAGTTGAACCTTTTCTAGTGTTGTTTGCAAAGTACTTTTTAATGATACATGTAGCCTTCTCTTGATCTCCAAAGTAGATTACGATCATGGCGAGCCATCGCAACAAAGACTAACCAACATGCAGAAGATATTATTTGCGTCCATAAGCATATATGCGTTAAATGCGTGCAAACATACAAGTTTCTTTCATTCTGAGAGTGTATGACAGATTTCCAAAATGGCAATATTTTGCAAAAAAAAATTATAATAGAATAACTAAATATTTTATTTTTTTGCAAAATATTTTTATAAAGAATTGTTACTTTGGTAAGAATCTTTTCGTTAAATATGCTTGTATTCGTATAAATTTATAATGGTTTATCTACCTACTAGGTAAGCCATGGTTTTATCATCGTATATCCCCGTATTCGTGGAATTCGTCGATTTCAAACTATATTGGTACAAAATTTTATCCAAATCGCTTCTGTGGTTTAGGCGTGAAGAGGAGACAAACACATAAACAGAGTTACTCAGGATAGTATAGGAGAGGATAGATTTGCATGACGGTCAATATAAGGCGAGATATACACAATGTCGTTTTCTTATTTACGGATGGCAATGATTAGTTCTTTTACACTCGCCCATCCTAATAGTTTCGATAAAAACTGATTCACACAATTATTATAGAAACTAATCATGAATCAAAATAAAAGACGATAACGTTGCCGATTCAATGATATTATAACAGTTTAATACGGTTTATATTAAATCAGGATCAAATAAACGAAAACCACATACGTGAGAAACAATTCGTACACCATACATTTGCTATGCAAACGTAATGATGACTTGCACCGGGACTTAAAAATAGACATCATTGACAAAGTAATACAACAATATGCAGAAGCTCACCAACATCGACCTCACCATCACGTTAATGTCGAGGCTATCCAGCACCTCGACTCAACTGACCCAGTGAGAAGAATGAAAAGGCCCAAACCTTTTGAGTTAATGTAGTGCAATTAAAATAGTGAACTCTTTCCTCGAAGCATACGAACGAAGTGACTTCCCCTTGACAGACACTAAGCAAGTGACAGTGGACACTATCTTAGAATAATTTAATTGTAGCAATTTAGGTTTAAAAATATTTTTTTATTAGTCTTGTAGGCTAGATTGTAATTAGATTAAGGTACTAAGTTATTTTTAGGACCCTATTTAATAACAATAAAAAAAACCATATATTTAACTAAACAACCCACGTTCTTATTTTATTAATAGACGTAAATAACTTTTTTTAATGTTTTGTCGCTATTTGGGTACAAAAAATGGCTTGGTGGTTTGTTACAATGGTGAAATGTATGAGATGAGAGTGGATCTCAAACATGGTTTCGTGGTTCGTGATGTACAGTGATCAACAGAGCTCTATTTGAAATTTAGCCTAAGTTGGCTTTGAGCATCTTGAGCATCTTCAATATTTTTAATGCTGCTGTACTTACCAGCCAGGTCTGCAGTTCCATGTTGAGCTATTATAGGAGAGGTATGAGACAAGTATTCAGCTAGCTTCAAATATCTACCCAAAAATTGATGCCAGGCGCCAAATCTCGGAATGTGGAGTGTAAACGCAAAGTTCGATTAAGTGAAGCCCTGGGTTATATACGGCCAATTAAATTTTGTTGTTTATGGTTTTGATTTAGTCCTAGATGCAATCAGATCCATCTGTAAAACAGAGAAAAGGTTAGAATGATGAAGTGGGCGTGGCCGTAGTGCTACTTATTTGTACAAATGAACATAACATACAAATGTGTGCAGTTTTTACCCAATGTCATAGCTGTCGGAGCGGGCGAAATACGAAAAGATGACATGCTCTGCTATTTTGAGTCGTTTATTTATGCACTGAAAATGTGAGCCAGGAAAAGGGTAAGCATTTTTCATCGGTGGTTAAGTAAAATACTGCAAAATTAACTATATTTTAAGAAATAATAACATAATATTTTGTGAAAAGCATATGAGATCAACATTACATTTTTTGCAAAAAATGTCAAAATATTGCTGTTTTATTTTATATTCCAATAATCCAATTGTATTAACTTACATTACTTACATTTGCATAACATACATAGAACAAACAGTTGTCAAGTCATCACCAATATTCATCCACCCGCCCACATATTCAGTATATGTTACATTATGAAGGGTATCCTCATAATAATCCCTTTTGCGTATATAGCAAATTTTAAAATTTTCTTCACCACCAAGTAAATTACTGAACCGATTTTGATAAACATGTGTAAAAATCAGTGCCAGCAAACGTGCTTTATAACTAAATTTGTTACATTTAATGTAAAAAATCTGCGTTGAGGACTAAAATTGTTATAGAATAATTGCTGATGACGAATACGACGTTTATCTAGGTAATCGACGCTAATAGTAATTAAATAGAAATATAATTCGAACAGAATAGAACTATAGATATAATATAAACATGGCACTACATTAACTGGCGTATTTCCATTTCGCACAGTATAAAGAAAAAATATTTCACCGCATTTACGACGTGTGTATTTCATATATTTGCACACAAAACCATTGTCCTCCTTTTAAATATTGTATTTAGTACTGACAAAATACATCGTGCATATTTTCGTAACAGCTGGTAAGTGCACATAATTGTATAAATCGTAAAATTACTACCGTACTATTAGCTCTATAAAAGCAAGTTCTTTAGGCAATGAAGGCGCCATTTTCATGGTGAATGAATGAATGAATGAATGAATGAATATAACTTTATTGCACACATTACATAAACAACAATACAATACAATAACAATGGAAATACATATATGCAATAGGCGGCCTTATCGCTAAAGAGCGATCTCTTCCAGGCCACCTAATGTAGAGTAGAAAGAATTAACAAGAAATAGGTAGGTGGTGCAAAGACAGAAACATACATAAATAGGAAAAACACATAAAGACAGTTCGTAAAAGGAAAAATAACATACAATACAGAAAAACGTACATATCACAATGAGAGAAAGTGTTCAGAAAGAAGAGATTTAAAGAAGTTAAGAGTTTGAGCTGATCTGATATGGGGAGGGAGAGGGTTCCAAAGATTGATTGCGGAAATAGAAAAGGAGTTATGGAAAAAGTCAGACCTATGTATGGGAGTACATAATAATAAACTATTATCTGAGAGAAGATGCAACTGATGAGAATTTAAGAAAGAAAATTTATTTTTGAGATAATTTGGAGTCCTTGGGTCGAATAAAATAAAAAATAGAAGAACAAGAATCTGCATATTCCTGCGCATACGTACGGGGAGCCACAGTGGTGTGATAAATAGGTGAATTTTTATGATTGTGTGAAAACTAGCACGCACGGTTTTGGTACAAAATAATGTAAGTACGTTTTCACTCTAACCTTTTCTCTGTTCTATAGTTCTATCAATCCTTTTTGTACTATAATTATATTAACCATCCCAAACACTACTAATATTTTACAACTTAGTTCTATTTCAGCATGAATATTCCCTTATGAATTGCAACGTGACGCACACATTTTAGCACGTATTCAGAGACCCCACTCGGATCAACATTCAACTGACCGTTGTTTACCGATTAGTACTTCAAACGATAGCATATCCAAAATTAAACTTAAGCTTTGATCCGCAGAATTGTCTTGAGTAAGGAAACATGATTCTTGAATCGTTAATCAAGACTTACCTTCGTCTCTAATGTTTCACGTCAGTCCAATACACGGCACATCATCAAATTTTTAAATAGCTTTACATGTCTTCATTGAGAATTAAGAGACATTTAAATAGTCACATGGTAATCGTTACTCAAGACACCTCTTCACCACGTTTATGCAATCAACAGTGAAATACTATAATGTATAGATATGTTATATGCATACAAAACAGTAGTTGTAATAAAATTATTTGAAAATATTAAAAATATCTGTATTTTACATATGATATGTTATCTTATATGCTTTATTTTTATTTTCTTAATAATTTGTACATTTTCTAAATACACACAAAGTAATTTTAAAGCTTTCTGTCCTTACCAAGCCACCGTTGTTAAGTAAAGTTCTGTCAACAATCTTTACGTAACCTAGAGATATACGAGAATTCGGTTGAAATCTCAAAATTAGCGTGCTAGTATATATCTAAAGTTATAGTTATTTAATATAATTGGCAATCAAAGATTTAGTCTATACTCAGGGACAGATCTCGACTCAAATGACGTTTTGGAATAAATAGCAGAGGGTAGATTTGGTGATCTACGATCGTGGGAGAATCGGTTGCCAGATCGAAGAGAATTAACGTTCCAGAATCAAATCTCGAAATAAAAATTGAATACAACTCTGAATTTGGGCATTTTACCTTAGTATAAACCCTATCATTTGATTCTAGTTTTTTTGGTGGTAGGGCTTAGCCCGAATTAACCATTCTGCTTTGAATTCGAAGTGTAATTATGAAAATTATTATTTATCATGAAAACAGATAATGATATGAATTAGTTATTGCTATAGAAAGGATAAAAATGATTATTCATTATTATAATAATCATTTTGATATTGAAAATAAATCTGTGAACCAAATTATATGGCAACATTATACGATGCTGCTCACAACGTCATTTTGAGGGATTGTAACCAAGCTTCAGTAGCTGTAAACCCCCGTTGCGTGCTCGTTTCATGGAATTACTTAAATTCAGACTATCCTTGCGTTCCTGTGATAAGATCCATAAAACGTTGTAAGTGGTCTTAGCACTTACTTGAATTTACTATGAGTAAAAGGATTGCATATTAATGAAAAGAGGCATGTTTCCATAATAAATCCTTATGTTTATTCAGTGAAATATCACAAGATACTCAAAGCTAAAATTGAAATTGAAAGCAGAAAGCCCAAAATTAAAGTGAGTCTATTAAAATTATTAATGTTGGTTGAGTTACGATGAAATATTCTTCAAATGAATAAATATGTTTTGATTTGAAGACTCGTTAATATCAAATGCAGATAATATGTAAAAATCACGCCGATTATACCCATCTGGAGTTAGCAAATATTGAATTTTGTCTTATATATTCGGAATTAAAACTTCTCATTTCACTGATAATAATTATGATAACTTTTTCATCATTTTATTCTACATAGGTACAAAATATGCAAATTAAAGACGGTAGACTTTCAGATTGCTATAATTTTATAATAAATTCGTTACTTTAGATGGGCCTATTTTTATCTTAGTCACAATCTGCTTCGTGGCTTGAATGAAAATTAATAGAGATCATTTGTCATTTCCAACTCGTTCGACAATCATATATTAGTGAACTTAATGCATTTAAGTAATTTCATCTTGCTATAATAGAATTATAAAAGCTATAATATATCACAAACAAACTGGTTTAATTAAAGCAGGAATGTACCCACTCTCGTTCATGGGCTGCGGTTGAGACACTTAATATCAGGTGAAACGGATGAGGACGTAACATAAAAGTAATATAAATATTTGGAAATGGGTGTTTTAGGTTTAATAAATTTTTTTAATGAAAATTGATATAAATGGAATGAGGTGTAGGTTGAAGTGAAAATATCTTTATTAAAGTGTATTTTTTAATTGAAAGGTTAACGAAGTCCCTGTTGAGAACGCGCCGCACTCCGTGGCGGTGGATGCTCTACAAAATGCAGGAAATGTTGTGAGACTGGTAAGTACCTCTTGGAAGTAGTTCTAGTGCTAACTACAAATACTAGGAAAATCGTCCGCACTGCACCTACTGCAATATGGCTTACGATAAACGTTTGAAGTTGATGGAATTTTACCTTAGAATGTTATGAATGTTTGCACCAAAGCAAACAAAAAATGATGAATTGTTTTGGTTAAATGCAGAAGCTTTTTGTCATTTTCGCTTTTGATTCCGACATATTTTGTGTTGTTAAAACCATTAATGAACCATTTATGGCAGATTTTAAAGTATTGTTATAACTTACTGTTCCGCGCGGCTTCACACCCGTGGCATAATATTATAAAGCCAATGTGTCCAACAGGGTAATTATCCCTGAATTAGAATTCCAATGATAAAAGAACTTTTCGAATAAAAGAACTGTTCAATAGTTAACAAGCCTATCCACTGCAGCACCCCTGGGTTGAGTAAGATATAAGAAACCAACTAAAGAGTTGACTGATGTAAGAAGCCAAGCATAATTCACACCTAGTTTCCAACTTATTGTTACCAACCATGCCTGCCTGTTTATTCTAACAAACAAGGTTGGATACATCAATGGATAATCAGGACAAACGTCATAATAGCGGAGATAGATATATGCGCCCCAAAGTTTAACAAACTCGTTTGGGGCCCACACAGTACGATTACACTCGAGCTGACTCCTGATTGCGGCGTCATATTATATTGTTATGGCTTTTACATTCTTAAAAGTGGCAGCCCTTCGAAGCACGAGCCCTGATGAGCGTCCACTTGAACGCTCAAGTCTCTTACGACCTGCTCTCTTTATATCGAGACCGTCCAGCTTGTAGTTGTACTGAATAGCGGCACATGCTCGACTGAACGTCAAAATTGAGCATTTCGGGACATAGAATTGTGCTTCTTCTCGATCAAGGATGAATGATGATTTACTAAATTATTATCCATTAAGGTATAATTTTTTACTATTGACAATACGGGTCAATAGTTATATCAATTTGATAACATCATAGTCAATTTAAAGCCAACCCGCATCCATTGAATTAATAATAATTGTTAACCAATATGATTGATGTGTAATTCAAATTAAAATGTTTTATTCAATTACGACCAAACAGGGATTATAAGAAATGTTTATGATACTTCGAGAAAAATTAAAATGCTAATGTTGCGGATTCTTAAATGTCTTTGCTATTATCGTTTCTCTTCATTTATGCATGGTGTACAAATCGCATTCCCGGTTTTCAATAAAGAATGAGCGTTGAACGTAATTCCCTCAGAATTATTAAAATAGCCGTAAAATGTGAAATGGATGAAATAAATAAAACGGGAAATTTATTAGGAAATGTTAATATTTTTGTATTGAGACCATTTAAAAATATTGAATACCTTATAGATCATCATTACAAAGTAATTTGAACCCATGTCGTAGACAATACTATTTTTTTTACCTACTTTCTTTGATGTACCATATAAGTTAATGAAGTAAGGTATATGAGGCGGCGTAATCATTTAATACTGTCCATTACAAGAAATCATGGCAAAATAGTGTGAAAATTCTAGTTTTGGAGCAAGAATTTGCGATTAATTTAACGTTTTATTTTTGTTTAGCTTACAATGCTTATTACTCATAAATAATATTTTGATTTGTCAGTGGGTTCGAAGAGCTCGTCGTCCCAGGGTAGTCACACTTTGCAGAGGGGTCCGAGGATTGGGGCTTGGTATCGCGGGCGGCGCGGACGACGCAGCGGGCGGCGGCGGCGTCTTCATATCCCATATCGCAGTAGGAGGTGCCGCACATCACGACGGCAGGCTGAAAATAGGCGATAAAATACTCGCTGTTAGAGATGAAGATGTGAGTATGATTAACGCTTTACATTATTTTTAATATGACACGAAGAGTCGTGATGTTTGTTCGGAACACCTTATCGGAACTTTCGAAAGTAAGTGTTATAATCGGATGATTTATTTAGGATACATTATTTTATGATAGAGCAAAAATACAAACTGACTGGCCGCAGCCTATGAACACCTACAAAAACAAATTTTGGTATTTGCCTCATGGATAGGATAATGATGGGAAATTAGGTGAGAATTAGAACAGGATGGGAAAGGAATGTGGCAATACAGGCCTTCGAGCAGACCGTTCGAAACGCAATACTTCTTCACGCCGATCTTCTCCTGTGAGGGTGGTAATTTCACCGGTGCAAGCTTGGCCCAATCTTGCAATGCTCGGCTCCCACTCTTGAGTTATTTTATAATAACATAGTTAAAATAATCAACCATTTACAAAATAATTTTCTCATACAGTGTGTGCTTGTAGATGTATTGCAAGAAAATATTTTCAATGTAACCGTCAACGCGAACCTTGTCTACAGGGGATCGAAACTTCATTAATCGGCGCGACCCATGCGAAAGCGGTAGCAGCACTGCGGAGTACGGGCGACCACGTGACTCTAGTGGTCCTGTCCGCGGCCTCCATACCCCCTGTGGCCCGAACCGCTCCGCTTTACACAAGTAAACGCACCCAAAATACCATTTAATTAAAAACTTAGCTAATATGAATATTATAGACATTCAATTTCAATGAGTTTTGTATAGAAATACTGATTACACATTTGTGTCGAATTATTTTAGGAACGTGTTTAAAGTTGTAAGTATTCCATTTTCGTTCATTCTATTATGTTTCTCATTTTAATTCGAGTATATTAGTTACACTCGTATTTTACACCTGGTGTATTTCAAGAGCAAAACCGTTTAACGTAAATTTTGCTTAGATATATTTTAACCCCTCCAACTAGAATCAACTAACATTTGCTAATTAAGCTTTATTCTGATATCATGATAAAAGATATAAAAAAACAACTTCTGTTTCGTTTCGAATTGTTATTTAATTATATTTATTTTTAGCTTTTATCAGACTATTCTCTCAGTTTAAAACGTATAATTGTTACTAATGGCTGCTATTGCTCGCTGTGTGAGCAGCTGTGCTCCCGTATAAATGTGAGAGTTTGTGCAGATGAATGTATGTATGTGTGTTTGTTACCCTTCACGCAAAAACAACTGAATCAATTATGATGAAACTTGGTGTACATATATGTAAGAGTCCAGAATAACATATAGGCTATTTTTAATTCCGGAATCGCCACGGGATCAAAAGTTACGTGTGTGAAACCGCAGGACGCGGCTAGTGTAGTTATCTTTAATATAGATTATGTTGCTCAGTGAAGATGCAGCTTTAATGGTGAAAGAATTTTTGAAATCGTTCCAGTACTTTCGATCTCAAAAAAATATAAACATACATATGAAAAAATATTTCCTCTTTATAATGTTAGTATAGATATATATACTAACATTATAAAGAGCAAATATGCGTAAATATATTTCCTCTTTATAATGTTAGTATAGATATCTATATAAATATGCATATGCATAGCTTGTGCTGACGATACGGAAATGTGAGTATTTAATATTATATTTTATTTCAAAGCTCGCACACAAGCCACATCCTGTTCTACACTTCACGAATTATCTGAAGATGACCCAAATAATATACCAAGGTTTGTCTATCAACATTATTTTCTGATTTCATTAAATTGATATTATTTTATGTAGTGCAGCGTTAACTGCATTGAAGGCCGTAACTGCGGCACAATATTTCGCTTATAGCCCGGCCAGCCGCAATCGATACGAATCTATCATTGTCTCATAGTTGATTCTATACTTTATGATTTGAGATACAAGTATGAGAGTTCAACCTACACGAAAAAAAAAAACTAACTACATTTTCGGCATGTAAACGCAAAGCTTTTAAAGCAGTCTATTCATGATGCATTTGACACATTGTAGACAAAAATAAATGGTTCCCTAATGAATGTGAGATAATTAAACATTTTTTTTCAGATGTGTACGTATGGTCCGTTTGGTTCGAACGGGATCTAGACTAGGAATGGACATCGTTGGAGGCTTGGGTGACTCAGAGGGAGGGAGTGAGGACGACACATGCGGGGTGTTTGTGTCGGGTATAGCGGCTGGCGGCGCGGCTTACGGCATGTTACACAGAGGAGATAGGATTCTGAGTGTTGATGGTTGCGATTTGACGCGAGCCACTCATGAACAAGCAGCTGCCGCGTTGAAAGTAGGTCTTATTTGTATTGTCATCAAACTTTGCTTTACTTTAACTACATAAAGATTAAAGTTTTAATATAGACGTTACTGAATTTTTAATGGGCTAGTTGATGCATGTCTAATTTTTATTTCCTAAAATTTTTAACTTTCCAAAACATATCTCATCGATTTCAATCATTGAAATTATAAGACTATTAGAAAAATACAAATCAAAAAATATATTTTTATGATTAAAATTGGAACGTCAAAAACGCTATCCAAAATATGGCGTCAACTTAACTGCAAATTTACTGGCCTGAATGATATATGGCTGGCTGGATTTTGGAAGTGCGTTTTCAGAGGGAAATCTATTTTATCTATGTTATGAAGACTGTCTTAAAATGCCGAAAGATGTCTTGAGGCTGATTTTGACGAAAATAAAAAATTTAATCGTATATTTTTTAAAAATTTATTTAGTGAGCTAGGAATCGAGCCTGTTGATTTTGCAAAAATAAGAAAAAAATTTCTTTATTATTTCACTAATCGATAACTCTATAGTATTTCTAATAAGAATATTTTTGCAATTGATCATTAAAAGTTGAGGAAACGTCTTATTTATTCACTATCGTTTTGAAGCTTAATAAATTTATTTCTTGTATAGATTGTATGGAGTAAGACGGGGCGCTGCGATGAAGACAGTCATATAATAAATAATTTAGGATTTGATCCTAAAAGCCCATTTCAAAAATTCAGCCTATACAATTGAGTTTACTTATCAAATGCTTATTTACAATTAAATGCATAGCAATGGCCGGGTAGCGTTTTCACTCGTTCAGAAATTGGTAAATTTTAAGTTGCATTTTCAAGTGTATTTAGGTTAAAAAAATATTAAAAAGTTAACTAGCCTATATTAATTACACTAGAAGATTTAACATCAATCATCATCAAACTCATTAATTCGTCCGAAATGTTTGACATAAATTGAATTTATATTGCTTATTTGTGCGAAATCCAGATGCTTTATCTATTCCAGTGCCTTGGGACATATCTAACTATGACTGTAATACATTTTTGCTATTACCTAAAGGTATTTTTAGTGTTTCGTACCTTCAAAACACAAAAACGGACCCCATTATAGGATCACTGCGTTGTCCGTCTGTCCGTCTGTCAAGACTCTTTTTCTGTGTAATAGGTTGGGATATCAATCTGAAATTATACATTTGTACAATGCGTGATAAAACTCAACTCGTTTTAATTAACATTACATTACGTATCGAGTGTCGCCTTAATGATTTACTACGCATTATCGACACGCAATAAATACTGTGCAACAGAATTGTAACCAAATAAGCATTTTCATATGAATATAGCCTAGAATTGTATCATATAAAAGGTCTTGATTTATATATTACAACGCGAGGTCTAGTTCAAAGCGAGCCACTAATGGAATACACTTCTGTGTATTGAACAAAATCAAAATATATAATATGTATATATAATATATATAATCTATACGTACAGTATTCTGGAGGCGCAGTGACCGTAGCAGCGCAGTACCAACCCGAGCAATACCAGAGGCTCCGCGCGCGAATCCGGGCGATCAATTCAGCCGCCATGTCACCCCACGCACATGCGCACACGCACGTTCCTGTACAACCTGAATTGCATATTGTATATCCTAGGTAAGTAATTAAAAACTAAACTATTGAAATGTTATATTTCAATTAAAGTAGTATAGATATCATACAAGGTACCCATAAGTTTGTTTTAATATCTATTAACATACAATTATATTATATTTTACCTACGATAAATAAAGGTTGTCTGGAAAATATTTATCAACAAGCCCACTTTTTTGCACACTTCGATTGTATGTTACTTGTTATGTATGTCCCTTTTTTCGCGTACACTAAGTGTTGTAAAAAAATAAATAAAGACGGCATCCTTATTTGCTCAGCAGTGTACTGTCGTGTAGTTATCGAATTCAAAAGTTTGGTCTCAGCTATAAGTTTAAGAAGATCCAACTCGGAGAATTCGCGTTAGAAATCTAAGTTTAAAGTGGTTTATCTCGGGTGACTTTGATTATCGGGAGGGAAAATCATGGTGTAAATTACGAGATAAACGCGACGGTTATAAAAAAGCAATCTTGAACACTAGTTTTAGAGCATATGAATTGCTCATTAATAGCTAAAACAGAGGTGTTTCGTTTTTTTTTTCTTTTTTTTATGCTATAGCAGGCAAGCGGAGCATGCGGTTCACCTGATGTTAAGTGACTGACCGCAGCCCATGAACATCTACGACGAAGTGTAAGGAGAGGATTAATGATAGGTCTTGGGAAAGAAGGTAGAATAGGATGGGAGGAATGGGATGGGAATACAGGCCTCCAGACAACCGCTCACCGTACAAAACACAGTGCACTACTGCTTCACCGCCGGTCTTTTGCTGGGGGAGTGGTAATCACACCGGTACGAGCTTGGCCCAATCGTGCAATGCTCGGCTCCCACTCTTTTTAGGCTAAAGATAGTATGCAGCAGAATTACCCTCTGTCGCCTCTAACGACACCCACGGGTAGAAATGGGGTGGCGACACATGTATTCGAACTCGTCGCCACACGGGTGGCGTATTATGTAAAGTTTGAAAATACTTAACATTTTAAGTTAGATAGTTTGGAAACGGGAAATGTTGGGCCTACTAGTGTATTAATAATATTAAGTTTTACTGAAAACGGTTTGGTTAATGTTGCGTTGTGTGATATTTTTATTAACATTTAAAAAATAAAAAACTTGATTGAACCGCTTGATGTTTAAAACAGCAATAGTGAATCAAAGTATATTTTGACTCGGATTGACGATACAAGGGTACAGAATGACACAAATTATATAAACGTGACAGACAGATTCTTGTTAAATGTACAGTAATGAAAATAAATACGTAAACTTTTATAAAATTCATCTCGTTAATAATAGTGATTTTGTTATACTACCCCAGTCAATTTATTAAACGACTTCTATATTTTTTAACAATTTAGTTTTGATTTACTTATGATATTACATCGTCATATGAAACATAAGAGCTTTGCGGGGCGATTTCCTTTTGAATTCACTTAATCTTTAATCAAAACCACGTGACGTAACGACTAATCAAATAGTTGTGGTCAGTGGAAGCCGCCTGATTGACGTTTTAAAAACCAATATAAAGCTAGTGTGAATTGGTGCACTAAAGATCGTTTTATTATTTTTGGTATCCATATTGGAAACACTGCAATAGAATGAGTAGGAAAAAGATAAAAATCGAGGTAACACAAATAATGTTCAGTAACACCTAATTTATCGGGTTTTCCAGCGATTTAATTTGATTATATCGCTGAGAGTGACAGGTGGTAGATAAACAGGAAATGTTTGTTTCTAAAAATTAGTCGAGATTTGTATATAAGGTGAATACAAACAATTTTTCGACATTTTCTCATTTTTTTTCTCCTTTTCCCTGGAAATGAGTGATGAAATAACTTTTTTATTTTTAAATAAATAACAAGATTTTATTCATATTATGTAAATATACAGTCTATGAACTTTGTAAAAAACGGAGAACAAGTGAATACTTTTTCCACGATAACGCTTTAATCAAAACACTGTTCATCTCATCAAGAAACCACTCGATCTTGACCCCACTCACCCTATTTTGAAAATTTTTGTCGAATTTGAGTTTCATTCGTAAATTACAGAACGAGTAATATCCAATAATAAAATTGATTTAAATCAAACAAAACTTCAACATTCAACATCTGCAGCGGGGATTACGATGAAAAATTTAAGGATTAACTTCAAAACAATGGTAATCATAATCAAAACGGAAAGTGTGCAAAAACCATTGCATAGGGCTGGAATAATAAAGGATTAAATGTACAGTACTGTTTCAGAATCTAACTCACACCAAATAAACCCCACAGCGCGATTTGCATACTGCCTATTCTATGAGGCTTGGGGATAACCCGTTTATGCATCTAAATTGTTAAAAAATATTGCATCGATTCGTGGGGTTTTTGCATTTAAATAACCTAACCAATATTTTTTACTTTAGTAACAGTTAAGATGCTTTTGTTAGTTGATAATATAAATTTACTCGTATTGTTTTGCTTTTTATTAATAGTTGTTTGAAAAATTAAATAAATTCTCCCGAAAAGAGGAAACTTACCCGGATCCCATCGTAACCTACCCTATAACCCTTATCTGTTTATTTTACGCTATCCAATAACTAAAGTTACTGGTAGTTATTTATCATTTTCAGGTTTATTATACAAACTAATTTCAGTTCTGAGATATTAATGAGAATTGGGTATACCTGTGTGGCAACGGGTTAAAATACTTGTGTCGCCACCCCATTTCTACCTGTCGGTGTCGTAAGAGGCGGTAGATGGTTATTCTGCTATATAATATCTTCAGCAATTGAAGGGTGCTCGCGCTGGTGTAATTTCCACCCTCCTACCCTCAGCAGAATATCGGACTGAAGCAGTGTGTTTCATATGGTGGCCGGAGGCCTGTATTCCTTTCCCATTCTGCTCTTCTCCTATCCCAATTTTCCAACATTAATCTTCTCCTTATCTCCACGAGCTGTGGTCGGTCATATAACATCAGGTGAATTGCATGCATTTTTTCTTTGCGATTAATAGGGTATAACTCTTGGCAAAATATTTTGTTATTTACGTATTTACTGTTTTTTTACTGTCTCGTCGGTCTAGTGGTTGAATCTTTGACAGATCGAGGGGTCTCGGGTTCGATTCCCGGGTGGGGCCTAAAAAAAATGTTATTGGGATTTTTCTGACAAAGAGATTTCAGTAACAGCCCTGAGTTTGGAAGTTGGTGGTGCTGGAGCACCCCCGTGCCTCGGAGAGCACGTAAATCCGTCGGTCCTGCGCCTGACCTCTCTCCGGTCGTGTCGGTCTGCCGTCCCATCGGGTTATGAGAGTAAAGCAAAAGAGAGTGCACCTGTGTTTGCGCACACACTTGTGCACTATAATATCTCCCGCGCAGTTGGCTGATTTCTGTAGAGATTGGCCGCCGTCACCGAAATTCGGTTAGGAGGAACGATATCGATACTGTTTTTTTAGCTTAATCGGAACACTTGTTTACTATCTCAATTCAACAAAAAATATCATTCAAAAAATATTTTTAAATATGGGGTATTTAAAAATATTTTTTGTAACCATCGTGCTTAAAACGTTTTATATTGTATTAAAGTTTCTATTCCATATTCCTTTAGGTCCCTCTTAGGTAATTCATTTCAACCCATTTCTAGGTCTCCATACTGAAAAAAAAATATAACATTCTAAGCGAACTAGAAAGTGTCGCAAAAAATCTTACATTTGTCTAATTTATTTCATTTTACCTGCAGATAGCAGCCCACTGTCAGTAAAATAGGACACAGGAAGGACTGAGCAGCTACTCAATTGGAATCCACCTATTATTATGGCACCAATATTATACTATTGATTTAAATACCTATCTAATAACTTGTGAAGAAAGACCGAATCTCACCAACGAATAGCAGCTATCCATATGTACGAATTCACTATTAAACCCTCCCATCAGCAAGAAATTCACATATATTCTTCCCCTTCATAAGTTCACCCGTAGTCCAAATTTCATGGCCCTAATTTGAAATTGAAAATCTATCAGTTAATAAACGGTTTTATGTATCTTAAGTTAAGTTGAAAAAAAATTAACATCGCTATTTCGTTGGAGAGATTGGATTAAAATTATTTAATGTATATTAAATGTTTGATACAAAATTTGTGGCTATTTACAATTTAGATATAAATGTGTTTTAATTGTATAGAATAGTTTGGTTAAGTTGTAAGTGCTGTAAAGCAAATATTTGTATAAAAAAATCCCGAATTATGCTTAACGCACACAAGTGGATACTTTTAGTTAAATGTAAAAAAAAGCATTGCCCCTGCTAATAAATCGATAGATATCATTTGAATATATGTATATAGAATAATACTACTGTGGTATGACATTAGGCATATGTTCTTGCCGAGGATCACGTAATTAAGATAAAAATAAAATCTTAACTTTATTCTCTCCCCTTTCTTTTTGAAAATTTTCGTCCTTGACATATAATCATTTCACCAAAATCTAAATTTATTTTCCAATAAAGTTTAATTTAAAAGTTTAATGGATTACCATATTAAATAATTGTTAATAAATAAATCATAGTTTGAATCAATTGTCTCGATGTAATTAGGCATCAGTTGTTGTTATGTAAATATTGTGACGTTTCGAAACTGTGATACTAAATTAATAAAGAAAAGTGCATAAATTTTGACGTCACTGTCTTGTTTTATTTTACCTAAATACGATGTGAGCCCTCTCTACTAATATGATTTGATAATAGTGGTTATTGTATGCTTGGAAGAAATGTTTGTGCTAAAATCTTATGTGTTGATTTTTTTTTTCTTTGACGTGTGTATGTTAATTTTTCGTACTCAACGAAGTAAATACATTTGTTTCATGATATTTTTTTCGTGATCGTAGTATGACTATCGAATATCTCACACGTACGGTGAGATATTCTGCGTCTGGCTACCTACGTGATCTTTAGGAGACAGCTGTAACAACATCGCTGACCTTGATGCTAAGCGTGGTGGTATGGCCAATGGCTATGGGACCCTAATAAAAAGATGCAATCCCATCGAATTTCAACTCGTTTATTCCCTTACTTGATCTATTCCAGGGATCAAATAGTTTCTAGACGCTTGTTTTTCTATAAATATATGGCAATCCTTGTTCTTTGATATACATATTTGTTGTAAAATGCTGCTTCACACCTATTATTAGCAAGTACGCTAGAAAATATGTTTTGTTTTGTATAATTATATTTGAGATTGTTAAGCTTATAGGCTGTTGGTTGTGTCAATATATAATAAATAAATAAATAAATAAAATTGCGTGTGTACATGTCGTAGCGTGCCTTGGGTCATATGACATATTATAGGTCAAGCCAAATATTTTCAACTATTACTTATTACTAATTGTTTTTAATTTAGTTTTTAAAAAGTGTTTTGAATAGTTCTTTACCGAAAGTACAAAAATAAATAACAGCGTTTCAAAGTTTTTGATGTTTTTAAAGCCCCAGATAAGGATATTATGAATGCCTAATAAACCTATTATTATTATGGGGAATAGTGCCTCGCCTTGCAGCGGTAAGATGTTAATTCTCCGGCAGAGAGACCAAACGGCCGGAGCCTAGGACGACTGTTTTTATTATTATTATTAAACTGACCAATTGAAAAGTCTTTTATGAGTTTTACCAGTAGTTTGAAAATTACACAAGTCGGTTGTTTGTTTGGACGATGCTATTTTGTTATTAAAAATTAAAGTTTTTACCCTTCCTTGTCCAATTAAGAAGTCTACACGCCTCAATCCTCAATTCAGTTGTCACAATAATATTGCAACTCTACACCTAAAGCCTTACTTACCTTGAATTCACCTACAAATATCGTAAGAAAAACGATTGCATAATTGTACATGCATTTACCATGAAGATAAAAGATACAGACAGATGTAGATGATAAATTCCGTAACAAGCCAACAATTGTGAAAAAGGTGGGCGTAACGAACGTTACGGGACGTTTTTTGGCGAATCGTAAATGTTAGCGGTGGCGAGGTAAATATTGAATGCTCGAGAATATTTGCGCACTTTTAAAGCCCTCGCCTACTTTTGTTGCGATGCAGTAGCGCGTTTGTATCACTACAGACGCGATGCAGTCACTCGCTGCTTACCCTTGCCAATCTAACCGCGATTCATTCGCGATACAAAAGTGATCCACTCGCGCGTCTGTCACGATAATTGTTATCTGTCAAACGCGGTTCAGGACCGATACAAAAATCCTTGCATCTGACACGGTCGCGCATTTACATGGCGATTGTAGCGATGCTGTAGCTCGTTACAAACTCGAGTGTAGCGCGTTAATAGCTATTTCTAGTGCGCATCGCTACAAATAGTGGTAGTGGGCAAGGCCTTTAAATTTGACCGTCGCGGGAATCGTGAACTCGTAAGATTTATAAATCTTACTCTTTAGCAGGGCATGCCGGGCTTTTGGGCTTATATCGTAGTACCGCAACTATTCATGTGTGTATCAGACACTTTTTTTTTTATTTATGTTGGTGTCTTAAATTCAATAATGAAAATAACGTCCCTAGATATGTCATAGTGCATGAATTCAAGTCTTGGATTTTTAACAAAATCGTCAGAACAATTAAAATATTAAAAATAAGTTGCATTGTAATAGCTATCTAATTTTTATATATTTTATTAACGGTATTTATAGAACTCATAGAACGGAATAAATGTATAAATCATTCAAAATGTTTCACCTAAGAAAACAACCTGTAAGAATAGATTAGTTAATTCTTAATTAGCTAACAGTAATAACTGACAAACTCCACGAGGACTCCCTTGCCTACCTTACTAATTACTATCTTTGGGGCGATCAAAATAAACCTTTATAAACATTGCTTCACTGAAACAATAACTCATTTACTACTATAAGTTATATTATTCACCTTCTAAACTCTAATTACTTAAATATTAATATTCATTAATTAGAGTACTTAATAGTAAGTCCAAAGGGTGATTTAAGCAAAGTTTTTGTCTGTACTTAATTGTATAGTTTTTTATTAAATTAATGTTTGTTTCTTGATAACTTTATTCATTGAATTAATTTTCTAAGATTACAATATACAAAATACTATCTTGTTTATATTATAATTATTTTTGTTCACCGCTATGAAACTTCAACAATATTGCATAGAAACAATTTTGACCCGCAAAGCTATATATATAAATTGTTTTATGAAATATGAAATGAATGAACATTTCATATTTCATAAAACAATTTATATCCGTATTCAGAGTTGTATCTTTAGTCTAAGGTAAGCTTAAGTTTCATTAATACGGATCATAGAATAAGGTATCGTCTTTAGTACAAATCGATTTTCAAATCAAATCTCAGTTGAATTTGATCTATATGGCAACTCTGAAGACTGGCCTTAGAATTATATTTGCATAATATAAACTAAGTATTGATTAATCCTAAAACCGAAACACAGCTTTAAGGTTGTTTGTCTTCGTTCCAATAAGGATGGATGGAATTCCTTGTAGCGTGTTACCAATTTTCTTATCAAAGTCCCCAAGTTGATAGTGATTATTTATTTATATAATATTTACTAAGGTTATCCTAAAGCTAAAATATTCAGTACATTAGGCTCTAAGAATGAATGTCATGATTAATCGTGTGAAATTAATAATATATTTTCTGTCTGATAGTAAAACAGCGTGAGCAGATTTTTTTTATTATTCGATTAATCGATTTGTTTGAGATTCCTTCATTTACAAGCCGTGAACATGATTAGAGTGCGAAGTGAGCTAGTCGCCCCGTTACCTCTGATGTGATACAAATGAAGGTGTTAAAACCCCGAAAAACCCTCAAAACCCCATAATTTACACGAGCCTAGAAGCCAAACTTCTAGGGGTAAATTCTGGGGTTTTGTTGCTGCTTTATGAAGGTTAATAGAGGTGCGATGAATGAACAGTTAAATGATATCTGTGGAAGTGAAAACAGATAGGTTTAACATGATCTTTATAAAAACTCTTTGTACTCTTTCCACAGGCTATATAAGAGTTTTAGCAACTCCGCCCCAAGCCCCAATACAGCAAGTTATAATCCCTGGACATAAGGGGTAATATACACTATAAGATTTTTTGTTTGATTTTATATAACAGTATGCAAGGGGAGTGTGCGGTTCACCTGATGTTACCTGACTGACTACAGCCCATGAACATCCACACACCAAAGTTCCTCAGATGCTTTGAAGGAAGTCGAGAGGATAATGATGAGTAATTGGGAGAGGAGTAGAACAATATTTAGTATTCTAACGGGGAAAAAAGATGTTTGTGGATTATGTCTGCTTATTTCAACACCGCACCCCGGCAAAAATCTAACTGATTGGATGAGATTATACTATATGTCCACAAAAACTCTAAAAGTTAATTAACTAACTTTTCCACGATTTTGGAAGAAATACAAAAAATTGATATAAGCCTGTAGTTATCAAAGTTATCCCTGGATCCAGCCTTGTGCATGAGAACTACTATTATATTTTTAAGCACTTATGGAAAAACTTACCCGAGTTAAAAGGTATACCATATTTTTTTTCATGGCTTTAATAATATTTATTCAGGTGAAAAAGATCAAACTGGCAAAAACTACCAGAACTGACGTCGGTTTCACCCTCAACCTAACTCCAGTAACAAATCATTTTGTAGAACCAGGGAAACTTTTGCATAGTCCTCTCAAAGAGCAGACTTTAAAAAGTTTCATAAAAAAAATAAAATTAAAAATAAGCAACAGCAGCAGACCACTAGTGCACTAGCGCTCCTTTGATTGAAAATTATTATTTGCACCATGATTTCACAGTGGCTTCGATTGTGCGTTTACGATTCCAGTGTTTACGCAAAGGCTTGGATCGTTCTACCTATATTTGCTATCTAAACATTTGTGTCATGAGCGAATAATTTCGGTAGTTGTAACTGGCGCTTATGCTGTCCTTAAAAACTGATATTTAAGGACAGTATTTTTTGCTTCACGAATAATATAGAAATTAATATAATTAAGGCATTTCCTAAGATCATCCTCACAATTGTCTAGAAAAACAGCTCATTAAGGATCAACTATCGTCTCTAAATAGGTTTATGGGGCCCTGTGCGTTATGAAAGATCATAGTATAATTTGTCTTATTGTTTTTAATTAAATACATGTAATTTAGGAGACATTGAGATGTTTTACTTAGCCTACTTATAGGCTAGCGAGGTCCATTTTTGGATGGATGTTTGAGGCAAGCTGAAAACTTTTCTGATGCCTTTCTTATTACCTGACATGAAACTGCAGACCTGGCTGGTCACAGAAGTTTTCAGTTAAAGTCACAAACACCTACCCAAGAAATGGTCCTAGCTCTCAGAATATAAATAATACTATGCGAAGTAAAACATTTCTCAATGCGTTCTAAGTGACGTCTTTAATTTAAAAACAATAAGATAAACTATACTGTGATTTATCACAACACACAGGGCCTTTTACACCTTACTTACAGAAGCATTGTTTATAAATACGGGTGTTAATATAATATGCAACATAAACCTAAATCGCTCAATGCTGACGTTGCGGCTAGGGGTATTCTCTGAAAGCCGCTTTGCTCGTCGCGTCTAAAGAAGACGTAATTAGGATTTTCATCGCAATTTACGTATATTTTGTGCTGATATACAAATTTTTGGTTGTATTCATTGACACTACAATTTTAAATTAAAAAATAAGAACTAGGTTAAGCCAAGTTACATTTGAAGAGGGCAATGTACTCTGTGATTATGAGACAAATATAATTATCTCTGGCATTATCGCCAACAAATGGTGTCTGCCATCGAAATACTACGTAATATAGTACAAGCCATACCCTGATGTTTCACCCGTGTAGTCCCGTTTGAATTCCGGGATTAGCCTATCACCTAATTCCGCTACTAGCCTATTTGTTTACAAAATTTCGTACAAATCTACACACCCAAATATCCAAACTTTCACTTTCGTAGTAGGAAGTAGGATCGTCCGATTTCATTTTTTATTTTATAAGTTATAACGAATAATATTACTCGCAAAGAAATTTCCAAACTTACTTGTTATTCAAAAAATTATTTCATGCATTTTAAACTCTGACACGAGGGTCAAAATAAGTTATATCCAAGGCATAAAAGCTTTACTTTATTAAGGTCCAAGCGAGCTATTCTTATTCCCCTTTTATTTCTTAGAGCATAAAACGATGACCATAGTTAGAAAGAGCTTCTAATTATATCCATATTTATGACACACAGATCTATTATAAATATATATATCAGATTTATAAAAATATGAATAGAAAAAAAGGTTGCAAACCTTTTTTCACACAACCAACCGAACATTTTTTGTCATTCCTGCAACATAAATATCAAAAAGCATATAGAGTTAAGATTAATATTTATAACATTTAGTTTTTACAATATAATATGATCTAGACATCTTAATATATATAACTCGAAGGGGACTGACCTACAGACATAGTGATCATTCAACGCACAGCCCAAACCACTGGACGGATCGGGCTGAAATTTGGCATGCAGGTAAATGTTATGACATAGGCATCCGCTAGAAAAGGTTTTTGATCAATGCCTATTTTTACGAGATATACACATCTAAAGTAGAAATGTCATGCCGCGCGACAATGGTTAAGTTGCGTACATGCCCTTTTATACTCATAACGGAAAAATATGACGTTACAAAACACTGAATAATTTTTATAATATTTTCATTTTTAGATTTATGATCTTTTAAAATGAAAGGCCAATGACGTCTTAAAAATTTTATTTCAATTAAATAACTATCATAATATAAAAACACATTTGATTTATTTGATTGGGCCAAGCTCGCACCGGTGCGGTGTAATTACCACCCCCGAGCAGAAAACCGGCGTGAAGCAGTATAGCACTGGGTTTCGTACGGTGAGCGGGTGTCCGGAGGCCTATGCTCCCTTCCCATTTCTCTCCTGTCCTGTTCTGGGCCTCTCCCAACTTCCTTTCATTAATCCTCTCCTCTTTTCCCCTACCCTTCCTTCGAGCTGGCAAGGCATTTGCGACAGTTTGCTGTTGTGGATGTTCATGGGCTGCGGGCAGCCACTTTCCATCAGGTGAACCGCATGCTCTGCTTGCCCGCTATTATAATAAAAAAAACAAAATGTACAAAACTGGATTCATATTATTTTTAAGTACATTGAGAGCCATAAAATATTTTTAAAGCACCGCAACTTTTAATCTCATAGAGTTTGATTGTTTTTAATTTTTTTATACATTTTGATCTTTGTTACAGTTCCGCATTTTATTTTTATTGAATAATCTGTTTATTGTATAGCCTGTGATACAACGAAAGATTAAAAATTTTCGATCGCTATTTCATTTCTTAAGTTTTTTGTAATTTTCTAAAATAAGATTGATCAAAATCACACGTTGTGAGCGCCTCTACAAAATATAGAATTGAGAGAGCCGTGAATGAAAAGCTAGTTTTCATTAAATTAATATAAAATTAAAAACAGGAACGTAAAATATGGTTGAAATATTTGTTAAAATTTTTTTTCGCTGTTCAATTGAGAGTTGTATTGTTCGTATACTTAGCGCATCCACTTGCTTAAACAATCCTCAAATTAAATGGCAGATATAGTTGTTCGTAAGTCTTGTGAAAAGCCTTCATAGCTTAGCAATTTCCCAAAGCGAGTTTCCAAAAACATTACTTTGAATTACGGCGAAAAGTTTAATGTTACAGGAGCAAAGTTCAGATATTTGCATATTATTTAT
Organism: Phoebis sennae; assembly: GCA_001586405.1. Taxonomy (NCBI): domain Eukaryota; kingdom Metazoa; phylum Arthropoda; class Insecta; order Lepidoptera; family Pieridae; genus Phoebis; species Phoebis sennae. The sequence goes on along the minus strand of LQNK01000673.1, from coordinate 67,089 downwards.
TCACAAATACCGTCTACATGAAAAGTTCTAATTTTTCTTAATGGTTCTTAAAAACATTTCTGTTATTGTATTTTGGGGACATTTTTATATTTTATTTACTGCAAAAGGCATTGTCCCTTCATGAATAACATTTTAAGAATCAATTAGCGAGTTTGGAGCGATGCCAGTTATTATTCAATTCTGTCCAACGCCGTTCATTAACTTCACTTCATTGTCGCAAATTTTTAAAACAATAAACCTTCAATCTAAGAGATTTTAGTTTTAATATTATTTTATTAATGTAATTTTCATACATTATAGTTAAGACAGCACAAAGTCTATCTACTAGTTTAGAATATTTTTTTTCTTCATAACGAAAATTATTTATACAACATTTCCTTTCAGTGGATTAACATTTAAATATTTTGTTGAATTTTGCGGTGCAGAAAAAGTCATCGAAAAACAACAGTAAAACTTGAAAAGATGCAAACTATAAAGGCAACGAGGTAATTTAATATCATAAAATAGCGTTGAAAAATATACCAGCGGCCCTATGTAAAAATAACTAAATGACTTTTCCGACTATCAACTTAATTTATGATAGAGCTTGGATTTTGGCACGATTTACGAACCAAGGCGATTAACAAATACGGTGTTTAATTATATAATTTTGGCTTGGAATTGAAAGGCTTTGAACTAAAAACTGTTAAATTGCTCTTGTTGGTCAGCAGTGCGGGCTATCACGTTTGAAAGAATTTATTAAAAACCTTGGGTCATCGCTCGTAAAATATGTGTATTTTGGCTCAGCTTTCATTTACTACAGAAGTCAGTCATATAACAGAGTAATAATATTATTTAGAGTAGCTGCTAGACCATATGTCTGATTGCCGGTATTATGATTTACAAAATAGTATCATAGAAATACCAAAGAAAATTAGACAATGAATATAATACCCAGAAGCTAAGCTTGCTATAAAAGTAAATGGCCAATCCTAGGAAAAAATTTAATACTTTAATGTAGTTTTGTTTAATTTACACTTGTAACTTTTGTATAAACAAACCATATAACATTTTATACAAATAAGACTCTTCATCTGTACAGTAATGCAATAATGATATTTTATGAATGCGGTTTAATTCTTACGTTTTTTTATCTTTTTGATAATGATATCACACACATAAATTCAATAAAAACTTTTTCATGTTACTTGTTACATCAGTTAAATTACACATGAGTATATACTATATGTTTTATTTGTTTGTAAGTTATAGTATCTAATTTTATTTAAGTATATGTAAGAGTAGTGTATCATTATGGCACCTTATGTTACTAACAAAGGTTACCTAGAAGAAATTGATCTAAAGCGATAAGGTTGCCTTTTGTGTAAAGTACATATTACTATAAGACTTGTAAAACGTTATTAAACGGCAATGCCTTAACCCATTAAACTCCACACTTCCAATTAGGTACCAATTACCACAGTATTAACAACGAGATAATTATCAATAACAATTATTTAACAAACAAAGAATGAAAATAACAATTTTTATAATCGATACTTGTATAAGTCTCAGAATAAATTTAATTTGATTACTCGTGTTCTTTTGAAGCTACTTCCCCTTTGTCGTAATTAAACATTGGGGTGCTTAATTATAATTTACTGGTATTTTACCCTAAAATTTCAAAAAGATTCGAGTGCATGTTTTGTTTTTTTAGACTTTATCGTCAAAGTAAGCTTTTTATTCATTTTAAAGTAATCTTGTCTTTTAAAACACCCAGGAACGAGGTTCACTACATATTCGAAGGATTTTTACAACAGAAACAGTAAAATAATATTGTGAATTGTGAATGTACAATTGCAACGGTTAATTAAAATTTGATGACAACAATTAACACAACTCAATTTTACTCATACTATATTAACAACATATATTTAGATTTACAGAATATAATAACCTGTGTAAACCTGATATAAGAATCAAAGATACCTACACTTTTTATCGTGACATAGGTTTGACGTAACAGAAACCTGGATGAAATCCAAAGGCTCATAAGGTCACCATTTTTATGATATTCCTGACAAGAATTCTCCATTACGTAAACCTCAAATAGAAGGTCCCTTATATATTAGTACTTATTTGAAGGTTTTTGACATTTCAATTAATTTGAAACATTACTCATATATACTCATTACTCAATCACATTACTAAACCATGATTATACGGATTTTATTTTCTTATTTTTGTTTTCTTGTTTTCGGAAGAAGTTGTGTTCTAAATTTATTTATCTTTATTTATTAACTCTTTATTACACTGTAGAAAAAAAAGGAGATATAGTTACATACATAGAAGAAGTATAGTACAAAAGGCGGCCTTATCACTATACTGAAATGGTGGTAAGCAAAAAAATGTATGACAATAGAAAAATTTCTCCAATAAGGCCTATTTAAATGAAATAAACATTTGGAGTTCAGTTTGAATATAAAATTAACAGATAGCCAACAAGAAAAAATTTCATAAAGAAAACTGTTATATACTAAATTTATAAAAAAATCAAGGGGTATACTAGATATAAGCTGCTACAATCTTTAGATAATTAATTGAATTAGAGAATTTCAATAATCGTCTTAATTATCAACTGATGGGTCTTCGAGTACTACTAATTTATCCCTTCTAAATACCTATTACATGAAAAACAAAGATAAATTAATTACATTTTTTATGTATGAAGCTAATTTATATACTTAAACTTTTATTTGACTTTAAAGGCTAGTCTTAGTATTCATAAAAAACAAAGAGTTATTATGACATTAAAGTATGCGTAGAGACTTGAATATATTAAATATTAACTAATAAAAGAGTAACTAATAAAAAGTCAATGTAAAATCGATCAAAAAACAATTTCACTTTATCTATTCACTGAACTATTTATTACTGTGCAACCTAATATCGCCACGAGGCACAAGGGGTGAACTTGATAAGTGCTATTGTGCCCAGATTTTACCATTATCTTTTAAGCTTCATAAATAGTTGTGGAAGTTTCCCCGGACAAACTTAGCTACACATATTCAAGGATAAATTGAATATTGTACCGATTCTTTTCGAATCAATCATAGCGTTCTGAAAGAAATTCTTTTGACTTGTCTTTTCTTGCTATTTGTGGATACAAGCTCTTAAATAGATACAGTTCACACTCTTAGGCCCCTGTTCAGAGTGGTCGCTCAGATCAACATTCTCTATTTAAAACGATACCGTATTCCGAAATGATATTTAAGCTTTGTTCCGCCGAAACTTGTCTTGAGTAAGGATTTGATCCATGATGAAACGAGAATCAAAAATTATTTTTGTCTTTGATGTTTCACGTCACATTTCGCGGCGCATTGTCAAGTATTTTAATAAAATTACTGATTTTTAAACAGTTAAACAAACCCTCTAACCTATTCCAATTAAGAGACAGTTAGATAGTCAAATGTTAATCGTTACTCATAACACATTTACTGAGTATAGATTAAGGCCCGTATTCAGAGTTGTATCTCAAACTATGATTCAAGTTTTAATTCGAAATTTGAGTCAAGATTTGATTCTAGAAGGTCAATTAATACTCGATCTGACAATCGGTTCTCCTAAAATCGTAGATCACCAAATCTACACTATGCTATTGATTCCAAAACGTGATTTGAGTCAAGATCTGTCACTGAATATTGGAGTATGATTAAGGCCCGTATTCAGATATGGGCCAAGCTCGCACCGGTGCAAGTACCACCCCCCCAGTAGAAAACCGGCGTGAATCAGTATTGCACAATGTTTCGTATGCTGAGCGGGTGCCCGGAGGCCTATATCCCCATTCCATTCTACTCCTCTCACAACTTCCTATCATTAGTCCTCTCCTTATCCCCTCCCCTTCCTTTAAGCCTCCAAAATATCTGTGACACTTTGATGTTATAGATGTTCATGGGCTGCGGTCAGTCACTTAACATCAGGTGAACCGCATGCTCCACTTGCCTGCTTTAGCATAAAAAAACACAAATGGCGAATCTTTTGGTTAACACCAGTATTCACAATCCATACTTGTATAAGTAAAGTAGCAACACTATGCGAATTTGAATTAAATACTTGCCGTTTTTTTTAACATTTGGAATAAGGTATTAAGTACCAATCGGTTTTCAAATCAAATCTCTTTTGAATATTGATCTGAGTGGCAACTCTGAATACGAACCATAGGATGGTATTTGAGTACGGGTGTAAGAGTTATCTCGCCAAGTGTATAACATAATCGTATAATCACAAAAGAAACCAAGAGAAAAAAACAATTTTTACAAATTAAAATAAATCTAAAATTATTATGAAAAAACTGAAACGAACATTTATTATTTAATTAAAATTAGTTAAAATTGGTTTAAAAATAAACAAACTGATTCAGCAATACATCGCTCGTACATCAAAGAGTTAAATCTTTGTTCCTCATTTATTTTGCGTAATCCAAATGATCTGTTTTAGTATGAACATTTCATTAACATTATTGATTTTAATATAACATAAATTGTGTTATGTATTCGTGGAGATACATTGAGAATTACTAGAACATTACCATTTTCAGCAACTTTTATTATTTGATAGTAGGGTTGTCTGTTGGTTTTAATTTAAATAAATATACTTTGACACAGTATTATCTAGTACGAAACTTAGAAAAACCTATATTCGCATCATAATTTCTACTTGTTTTATAGGTTAAATTAATCTTATTCCTAGTTATAATAATAATTGTAACATATGTCAAGTTTTATCCTCATTATTGCACGCACAGAACAGAGAAATAGTTAGAATGATGATGTGGGCGTGGCCGCTCTGCCACCTATTTGTGTGATCAAGCATATATTAACCAAATTGCTAAAATATTGACTGCAGTTTTTGCCCAATGTCATACATGTCAGAGCTCTGAGCGAAATACGAAAAGATGACATGTTGTGCTATTATTACGAGTCGTTTATGGACTGAAAATATGAGCCTGATAAAGGCAGGAGTTTTATTTCATCCGTAGGTAATTGAAAATATTGCAAAATTAACTATATTTTAAGAAATAATCACAAAATATTTTGTCAGCTTATAGATTTTGACATGCACAAGTGACAATCAATATTGCTTGCAGTAGTCGATAATTTTATCGATAGTACTAGCTTTCCGCCCGCGGCTTCGCCCGCGTGGGCTACAAAATTCTGTACTTTGTGGATTTTTGAAGTAGAGGTGGTATGACAATTTTTAAGATTTAGAAACGTACGTTTGTAAATACGTCTCATCAAAGGTCTAAGTTCGAAGTACATCCTAAATTCAATATAACAAATGTGTCACTGTTCATGTTGACATAATTCTTATAATAATTCTATTTTTCATTTTTTTGCAAAATATTTACATTTTGGAAATCTGCCGTGTACTCTCAGTAGGAAAGAGTTGATTTTAGCATGCATTTAACGCATATTTGCTTATGGACGCAAATAATATCTTCTGCATGTTGGTAAGTCTTTGTTGTGATTGGCCGCCATGATCGTAATCTACTTTGGAGATCAAGAGAAGGCTACAATTATCATTAAAAAGTGCTGGGCAAATAACATTTAAAAAGATTCAATTTAATGTACCTACGCGCATTGATGATGTGTTTTGATGGGTCACTTTGAACCCTCATATCTTTTTTATTTATTAACCGATTTGAATGAAACAAACACTAAAACCTTCGGGGGACTTGCCGTAATACATAATTGAAAACCGCATTTTAATCGGTTAAGCCGTTTCGGAGTTGACTGCGTACAAACGCCCGACAAACAGACAAACAGACAAACCGACAAACAGACAAACAGACAAAAATTCTAAAAATCATTGTTTTGGGTTCAGAATCATAAATGAAGCACGAAACACTATTTTTTTCTTGAAAATATTCAATGTACAGACACGGCTAGTCTACGATTTTATTATATGTATATAGATATATTAGTTATGCAAGAATTTTAAAATGTTATGTGTGGTAAAAATATTATAAAATGTAATAACATTAAATAACATAATCAATAGTTATATGCTACGAAGTTTTCGAAATAAATAAATTTTGAAATTTAATATATTCATACATTTTTCTAAATAAGGCATTAAATTGTTAAAAATTTAATAAGTTTTGTTTACATTTGAAATATCAAAAACTTAAGTTTTCGTTTTCCTGCAAACCTTTCTGCGGACCATATAATTAACTCCATAATACAATAGCGCTTATGTCCGTATTTATAGCATTTATTGCTTGAGCTAGCTTATCTTCAAGAGTTGTTTTAGAGTAGATTTGGAGATCATCGGCATACATGTGGTAGATACAAGTTAAGTTATTAGAGATTGAGTTGATAAAGATGGGAAATAATAATGGGGACAAAACACCACCTTGCGGGACCTCGGCAGACACATCACACCAAGATGACATAATATCAACAAGGTGAATCCGCTGTCGACGCCCGCATAGATAGCTGTTAAACCATTCAATTACCGGTGGAGATATGTTGAAGGAACGTAATAAGCCGTATTGAAAGCATTACTAAAATGTAGTAATTTTAGGACTGCAAGCTTTTTATTGTCCATATGTAATTAATAAATTGAGTAGGAGTCTATTCTCTATGATCGTATTTATCTTTATAAATATGACGTATAAATCGAAAATAATAACAAGGAAAATTACAGTATAGTTTTGGTATTAACATTTTATACAGAATGAATAAAAATAAAATCATACTATATATCACAATAATAAGTCATCTTCTACCACAGTAGGGTTCCTCTTAATTCATATATATTATTTTTCAAATATATTTAACAATATTGGAAGGTTTGACCATCATGTCAAATAATTTTAATTTTTGTGATGCTTTTCGTAAACGTTTTCTATGTATATTGTCGGTATCGATATCAAACAAAAGAATGATAAGTATTTTAACGATAGTTTCCTTGCCTTATATTTTCTAAAGTAATATCGAATGAGTGAGGTGTGATTTTTAATATGATTATTAATTTTTGATAACTCAAAAAAATAAACCAGATTTAAGGAAATATCTTTCGATGGGTATAAATTAATTTGCATTCATGTTACGTACTTGCGCGCCAGGTGTTTATAAATTTTGTAGTAATGTAAAAATTGACTTTATTTGATTGCCAATCGAATACTGAACACGCTCTTTGAATTAGTCCTTCAAATAAAAATCGGCTATTATAAGTTTATACAGTTGTATACATATTTATATGTATATATTATATGTATATGTATATATTATATGTATACATATTTTTACAGTTGTATACAAATAAATACAAATAAGTTCACATAAATTAAATGCCTACTTTTAATATATACTATTGAACAAATAAGTGAACAAACATCAGGAATGACAAAAAATAAAACTAATTAATTAGTTGCTGTCTCTAAATTCTAGGTCAACATAAATCTTTATCATGAAATAACAAACAAATCCGATAAGTGACTAATAGACTAGACTAGGAACAAACCTAAGTGGCTATTTCTTTGTTAGTACCCTCGAGCGCAGCGCGACCGTGTGTTGAGCACGTTTCTGCTGACAACGAGTGACGTCACGCGACCAGTTACAGCCAATATACATGACTTTCTGAGGTGCGCTTTCAAGGCCAAATTGAAAACTATAAGGAAAATGAAAAAAGGATTATTTCATCTATCAACAACGATGAAAGGTATAAAAGTATCTTATTCGCTAATCTGATTTCGATATTTGTGGCAACTTTTCCATAAATCTATTCAGCAGAATGAAAATTTTATCAAGCGAACGTAGTAATACGGAGTCGGCAAATCATAGAAATATGCCGTTCTACGCTCCAGGGTTACATTAATCTATGATGGTAATACCTCAAAAACTATACATTTACGCCGAACATAAGTGTGGCTTATTTCTTATCATTTAGGGCCCTCTATGAGCTCCTATAAAGTATACGTCGAGTTACCAATAACTTTGTATATATAACATATATTATGTTATATACATAATATATATTATGTTATATACAAAGTGTGGCGACGAGTTAGAATACGTGTGTCGCAACCCCATTTCTACCTACAGGTAATCACACCTATAGGTATCGTACATGGCAACAAAGAGTAATTCTTCTGCATAACGTCCCCAGCAGGAAAAGAGTGGGAGCCGAGCATTGCCCAATTGGTTCAAGGTCGTAACGGTGTAATTACCACCCCCCCAGCAAATATCCGGCGTTATGCAGCAGCGGGTGAGCCGGTACAGTAATATTAATCCGTCCACTACAGTAATACCTACTATAAATCACATTCTCAAATAAAAATGTGAATATTAAAGTCCATTTCAACTAAAGAGTTTCTTTTATATAACTCCAGTGTGTTTTAACCATCCTCAAAACTGGACTGCAGCTGCGCCGCTCTTTGAATTATATGACGGATGAGCATTTTTGAGACAGCATTGTCTGGCTGAGTGATTTAAAATCAAGACTAAACAATAGCAATGCTTGCACGTTTTGAAAGAAGAACAAAATTCACTCGTGTACACCTGATTTTACATTGATTTAAGTAATGCATTGCAACATTTGTTCAGAACTTGTTTAATAAATACCCAACGGCCGCTTTCAGTATTCTATCTATCCCTTGTTTTGAGAACTAATGTCAGACAAATCTATCCATTTGTACATACTTTGATTTCAATACCCTACCGACGGATGGTCTTTTCAATCCGTTTTGTCTATCTATTGCCAAAAGGACGGATATGCTACTGGTAGCTATCTCTGGAGATAGCACGCCCATAGACATCGTTCCTAGCTGTGCTTCTATTTATTTATTTATACACTTTATTCTATATTATGTTAGGTACTTCCGGTTACGCTATATCGAATAGTAAAAGGTATACGTAACTTGCCTTATGAGTAATAAAATAATTATTTTTATTACAAAAATTGAATATTTTGTGACGACTGTGTTATTATATTCAAATGTTAGTAATTGAAATGTTACATTTTTGGCCTAACCTTGCATTTTTCAGGGGATGCTTTTTTTATAGATGTCTAGGATGGGTTAGTGAAAGCTTAAATCCAAGTTTATGGGGTTAAAAGGGTTGTATATGCATGTTACTGCTTATCTGACAAACTATTACTTTCAAAAAAATTTTAAAAATAACTACTTGGTCTAGAACTTTAATCGTATAATCAAAAATAAAAAATGTGTAATCAAAAATCTATAAAAAAATTTGACAACAATTTCCTTTGGCTTTTTTCTGATCAAAGGGATGGTCCCATTGATGGAAAATGAAAAGGAAAGTCTTAATTTGCTTTTTACATTTTCTTAGAACTATGCTAGTTCTAAGAAAATGTAAAATGTAAGTTTCAAAAATTGCATTTTTTTATAGATATTATTATTTTTTTAACTTATTGCATTAAGTTCCCTCCAAGCCAAAAATAATCAGAATTTGAAAGTAAAGATTTGTATGGAAATCGAATGATATGTGAATTTGCGGGAGTCTAAAGTTGAAAATTACTCTTGATGCAGAATAATATGCGTAGAAATAGCCCGTAAGTTTCATAAACTATAATCTTTCTATAGGAATAAATGTTTTTTAGTTGATAGTCATATCTTAAAGCTTAGTTGTATCCAATTCACTATCATATTGAAACCAAACAGAAAAGAGAAAAAGAAAGAAAGAAACAACAATAGCTGTTTGAAACTAAATCGATAATGGATATATTATTATGTCCAGCAGTGGACGGCGATAGGCTGAAGTAGTATGTCAATTCACGAACCTCTAACGTTTAAAATTACTTCGTAATGCAGGATAATGTATGTAGAACTAGCCCGTCAAAGTTTCACAAACTGCGCAATGTGGGCGAAACACTGCTGAAACAGGTAGGAGAGACTTTTGAATTTTCTAACTAGAATATTGTCTGGAATAAAATATTCCATCTGTATACTATAGCACGAGGATATTTGCGAATTGTATACGTTAGTTTATGACAAAATTTGAGATATTGTTACCTAAAAGTTTTTAGTTAACGGTCTTCTTCTTTTCTAATAAAAGATTTTTAATGCCTTCTCCTTTTACTATGCTATACATATTTTAGATATAGATCCTTTATCAATATCATACCCAAAAAACCAAACGTTATTCGGTGGGAGAACCCGAATCGACCGCAGCGCTCACCGTGGCTAAAAAAGCAACTTACCCCAGACGATTTGTTATTTTTTACCTTTATTACTGATACGCGCGTGCTTTTAAAAATATATAAACACGCTTATAAAATCATAGAAACATTGTTATAAAATCATAAAAACATGCTTATAAATGCATGTTAATTTATATTTAAAAGTTCACGTTTATAATCATATAAACTAACTTTCCGCCTGCGGCTTGCCCGCGTGTAATATAAAATTCTGTACTTGGTGGTATGACAATTTATACGATTTAGAAACGTTTGTCTGTAAATATATCTTGTCAACACTTAATTTTTGAAAAAAAAAGACCCCATTTATAAACTTCAGGTGTATTTGTTATATGATAGTCAGCTTTTGTTATCCATTGTTCTCGTTGTAATTATGTATTGTTGTAAAAAAACATTCCCATCTTAATTGACGATTGTATAACTGGGAATACTTAATTGGCTCCAATCAGTATATAAAAATATCGATTTTCAAATAAGTAAATAACTTTCACGATTGAATACATAATTGGAATCTCTGGATAGGATTTTTTATGTATGTTATTTAAAATAATGATAAATAACTTTTCAAGCTTTGATAAATAGCTTTCCGCCCGCTGCTTCGCTCGCGTGGACCCGGCAATTCGAATTTTTCTCGCAGTAAAAACCATGCTTGAACTTCAACGAACATTTAAAAAAAAAAGGATTGTCCATTTTGGTTCAGTGGTTGTTGAGTTATGCGCTTACCAACACATTTTGCGATTCATTTTTATTTATATATAAGATTATTAAGACTTCAGTGTTCTATGTTTGAGGAATATAAAAATGTCATTACGGTTTATTGATTGTGGCCATTGCAATGAAGTTAGCAAGCAATAATAATTGTGACTATGAAGGTTACACGAAATATCGAAATACAAATTATGCTATGGTTAAAATCACGTATGGTTAAAACTATGTTATTTTATCTTAATAAATAATACTCTTCAATCAGTTATCCTTATTTGATTGATAAAATTGTATGAATAAACAATAAAATCATCCACTTTGTTAATATATAAGTACTATTTAGTTCGGGTTTTTACGAATTTGACAAACGTTCATTAAAATCTTCTCGGTCGTAATCAGCTGTAATGTCGGCCATCTTTACTTCATTACCTTATATTATATTATGAGTTACCGTTCGTACTTTCATAATGTATTATTGCTTAGATTGGAGCATGAAAAAGTTAGGCCGAAACTTTGGACCCGAACGATATACGTCCAAAGTAAACTATCAATGGGTACCATGAAATTATTTCGTATTTGTAGTTTCGTTTCGTTTGACCAAAAATTATGTTCGTGAACGAATGAAAAGAGAAAAGTGTGCTTTTGATTACATTTTAGATTTATAAAAATGAGTATGATTGAATGGTACTATCCAATCATATACAAAAGTACATTTATAGTTGTATATGAGACTGACGATCAATTATGAACTATCGAAATAAGTTGCATAAAATATAATAATGTCAATGGTTGCTATGACAACATTAAAATAATAACAAATGTAAACATTACAATATTTTAAAAGAAATTAAATAATATGGACATAAAAGTTTGTTAAATTTAAATTACGGAATACGCTCTACCTACTAAGATGTAACGGTGAGTACCTTCTCATATACGTAAAAAGTAATGATGAATGTAAAACAATGTGTGTCTTTATATTATATATTATAATAATTTATATTTATTGTATCCCAATAACCTAATAAAAATGGATTAATTCCCTATATATATCCCTATAGCTCTTAAGACTAAATAAATTTTAATTAAATAATTTAAACAGCAAGCATAGTTGCAACCATTATTCCAATATACATATCAAAATAATCAAAATGACAATGAAAATATGTTTATATGGAAGAATATACAGTAAAAATAATTAATGCTTTGATTCTTATTTCTTTTCAGGTCAAAAAGTGAAGTGTTTAGAAGAATGAATATAATAAATCCTTTAATGCGACGAGAAAGGAGAAGATTTTTATTTTATGTAATTATTCATGAATAAATTGAATTTATTACCCTTGTTTATTTAAAACACATGTTTTTTTTTAATCTTGACAACTTTAGGATTAGAGTAACAACTTAAACTTAAGGTATTAATCAATAATATCTACTTATGAGGCACTAGCCTTTGCCTGCGTTAATTTCGGATCAATAAAAAGTAGCCTTTCACCTAATCCAACTTATTTATATGAAATATTATATTTGAATATATTGATTTATATTTTTAATGAAATAAAGCTAAATGTACCTATACCTACATATTTATGGACTAGTAACAGAAAAATCCTTTTTCTTAAACTCTTCATAGATGTTTGAATCTTCATGCGCTTTTTAATACCATCTTCACGCAAGCATCATTGTCTTCCCTGCAGTATTGATTATATCATTGGATCACAGCGCTTGGGACTGTCCGGGCTTACCTCAGTTTGTCCAAGGATTCTTTTCTACCACTTCTTAGTTTCACTTTCTAACACCCATCATTTTTTCAACACAATAAAAAGATTATCACTTCACTTTAGCTTGCATACTTTAAGTACAATGTCTTTTTGTATTTTCCTTTATAGTTATTTTCGAGATTCGATCAACGAGGGAAATTCCAAGATCTCTCCGCAGATCATTTTCATAGCATTTCCTGTGCTTCTGAGTTCAATAGATGATGTAATACATTCATTAATTATCCATAAATACTATTAATATGAATATATTCATATTTACGAAAGCTACGCATTACCTATTTAGTAGACATGTGATTTGACAGAATTTCACGATATAATCATTATCAAAATTCCGAAACATCGGAAGTTCATGGTACCATTTCGCTGCGAAACGCTTGTAAGACGAAATTCGGGCTATAACGTCACAACGAAAGTACTTCATGGTACAAAATGACATTATTACGAAAACGCAATTGCGTACGAAACCCTTCATGGCAGACCTACAGATCGAATCGGATAGAAGTTCTACTTATATTATTGATGTTACGATTTATTATATTATGCGTAGATATCTAGATTGTAATTCTGCAATTTATTACATATATACAACATTGCATTCATAAAAAAATTAAGGAATCGTTTCCTGTAAAATGCAACGAGTATCTTGTAACTGTCTAACGAATTGGTCCTGACTGTAATGTAAGATAATAGTTTTCTATAAATAAATAAATAAATAAATCTCTGCTGATCTAGATGTGGAGTATTGTTACTTTTTGTCTTGATTTTATCTTTATTGCCCACTAAAATAGTTATTTTGGGTGCTGGATAGTTACCCAGTTACAAAATACACATTAAAAATAAAATATGAGGTTTAGGCTTAGAAGGCTGAACTATTTTAGAAATAATGAATTTCAAACTTTGAATTCCGTTGCATGCAACGTGCACATACAATGCCACAATCAACTATACTATTCATGTCGCTTACAAATATACGAAAATGCTGCTGGTAAAAACAACAACATAAAAATAATTTATTTTGGAATAAGAGCGGCTTTATTGTTTCGATCTGGTAGAGGTTGCGGTAGTAAATTTAATTTGGGCCAATGCGAGGTCTACATTGACTTCAGACGAATATTTCCCCCGGGAACTGGCAATATTCATAGTATATTGCATCTAGTTTTGCAGGAATTTTACTGCATTAAAAAAAAAACTCGTACATCCCCAAACACGAACTTATTTAATTATTACAAAAGTTATCTTAAAATTGATATCCACAATAACAGTATGCTCCAAACTAAGCAAAGCCTGTAACTTGTTATGTATTCTTATTAGGAGCAATAATTCAAAGCTTTTAGCATAAACACTGGTTTTACGATCGAGTTCAAACAATGGAAAACTTTCAAAGGAAAACTGGATAGATTATGTTTTCCTGAAGAGAAATTTTATTATGACCTTATTAGTTTAGTAAAGTTCGGTGGCACTCTCGTGAACTGTCATTTAAGGATTTACGACACTATTATTCTCCGAGGAATTGGAGTGAAGACAAGTGACAAGTGGAAATGTGAATGTTTTATGCTTTCGTGCAGATGCTACCAGCGTATTGAAGCGCGATTAGATTTCCTTTGGAATAAAACTTTTGAGAAGGTATAGAGGTTTTAGCTGTGAAAATTATTATTCAGGGAATAAATTTACACAAATGTCTTTTTTGTATTTTGAGAATCAACAAAAAACGAATGAAAATTTATTTAGTTTGAATTAAAATATAAACACAATGTTGTCAATATTGAAAATCTCAAATTATAAAATAAACTAAAAAACATAAACTACAAACTTATTTATCAGCCCAGTCTCATTCGCAGTTTCATCTCATTTCGTGTAAAGTGGTCGGCCATCAGCGCACCCGCCTGTAAAGACAGATAACTGAAGTCGTTCCATAAAGCAGACTGTGACATCAATAAGCGCAACGAGTCGGATAACGCTTGTTCGAAGCCGACTGGACTTATTGCAGAACTATGTCTTTATTTCTCGTTCTAATTAAATTCCATACAAAACATATTATCATTATATTAACTAACATTATCCAAAATAATACATGTCTATAGTAAATAATCATAATAATTTTGATAACGGCCGTTTTCAATATTCTATCTATCGCTTGATTTGCTTACTAAAGTCAGGCAAATATATCTATTTGCACTTACTTTGATTTCAATACGCGACGGATAGCCTTTGTTACGATTTTTGACAATCAAATGTCATTTAATCTGAAATTGCAATCTATCTATAATTTCGAGATATTATTGAAAACGACCGTAAAATAATACGTATGATTAACAAGTAAGGGCAAATAGATAGATTTGCCTGACTTACGGCCGTTTTCAATAATGTATCAAAGATTATGGATAGATTGTTATGTCAGATTAAATGACGTAAGATTGACAAAATTCATAGCAAAGGCTACCCGTCGTTAAGATATTGAAATCAAAGTAAGTGCAAATGGATAGATTTGTGTGACTTTAGTAAGCAAATCAAGGGATAGATAGAATATTGAAAACGGTCGTTAGTTAAGTCAAGTAAGCAAAACAGTTGATAGATAGAATATTG
>LQNK01000673.1:21629-34354 GCA_001586405.1 Phoebis sennae | reverse complement strand
TTTGATTACCTAACATATGAAAATATCACACATGACCTATCTATTGTCGTAAAACACAAAATATTACAATGAAAGGGCGCTCCCTTCTTTGAGTAATAATATTTTATCAAAATGAAACATAACTTTAATAAATAATTAAAATAATATATCAAAAATAAAGAAGATACTATAATAAAAGATTTCTATATATTATACATATATAAATACTTGTATTATATATACGTCACAAGGAACTAGTGTTGAAAAAGAAGTGATTTAAAGAAATTAAGGTTCTAAGCTTTCCTGCTAGAAAAAGGTAAAGAATTCTATAGGTAATAACTGTTACTATGAACGACCTGTTAAAAATTTTGTCTTGTGTATTGGAGTAAATAGCATTAAATTATGATCAGAGCGTAGGTTGGGGATCGCAAGTTCAATAGAATAATAAACAATAGTTGAAGGTTTTTTATAGTTTATTCAATGAAATTATAGTTGAAGACAAACCCAATGAATATAAGATTGATTCGGAATGGTTCAATGAAATAGATCTTAACAACATAGTTTATTACAATCAAGTGTGCTTTTGAATGATATATGGAGCTTGTATTATATTCTGACGTAATTCAGAAATTAATACATAACTAATGCATTGAATGAGAATATTGACTGGCATGCTAAGGCAATTGATGTTTCCTAGTTGGTATCAATTTCCTGCTAGGTGAAACGCATCATTAGATTATCGATATGTACTTGCGGCTCCTTAGATTTGATTTATATGATATATTACAGTTTATAGCGGAGAAACAATTAATCTTTTGACCAATATTATTAATTCTTCTTATCATCAATATTGATTCTTCTTTACTGAATACGATTTTTATCACATATAGTTGTTATAATTTTTATTACTTGGAATTTTAAAATTAACTATAACTGGAACTCATATTTAACTCCACTATTTGTTATATTTCATTCAATGTTATCAGATTTCCAACGTCATTTATTGTCATCTCCGTTGGCGTGGAACATAAAATATATCACTAGAAGGACGCTCGTTTTTATTATAGGTTATTGAATAAAAATGTAGCTGAAGACCAGTCCACTTGATATAAGGTTGGTTCAGAAAGGTTAAAATAATGAAACCTCAATAACATACTATATAAGGGTCAAGCGTGGTTTATGGAAATGGATAGCGCGTCAATTCTACTAATTTTGTGATTAACACATAACTGAGTCGCTGAATGAGAATATTGACAACACCACACTAACTAAAATGTATCGATTTCATGCTAGAACAAAAGTTTCTAATTTCGAATATTCAAAAATTCAACAAATATTCAAAGCGCAAGTAATTTTACTGAATAATATGTATCATAATTTAAAGTAAAGTTTAGGCCGGTATACTTCTCTTTGCTTTTTTACACGTTAGTTACCGTTAGTCCTATCTGAATGGTTACTGGACATTTTTCTTATTTAGGTTAACGGCCAAGTCACATAACATTAAATATAGTAATAAAGAAATTGCAGTATGGAACCTTAGACTTGGTACAAACGTTGTCTAGAGATTTCATTACTTTTTAAATGTAAACAGTCAGGTCCATAGAGACTGGGCTATTTTTTACAGAATGTTTTTAGTTTCTTACAATAAAGCCTCCAGTTTGGGCGTGTTTGTATTTTTTCTCATCAGTCTCATCACCAAGCAGTCCTAATCATCCACGATCCTAGTTTTGATAGTTATTCCTTTATGTAGGTGCTAAATTATATATGAGAAATACAAGTTCTATTCTGATAATCATATATCAGTGTGTCAATGACGAAACTTTGCTTATCACATATCCCCGAAACTGATCTACCAACTTGAATTTTTGGATTTCAAATGAGCGCAATATAGCTTACTAGATGACGAATTTCAGCGTTCTAGTCCTATCCGAAGATTCTTAAATAAGGGCCTGAAACTGACACGAAATGTTTCCTGTAAAGGTAGTACGGCTGTGTACTTTGCGCTCGACTTGGGAGATTAACAGAATTTTATATGAGGTTTATTTTTATTTCTCATTTTCTTTTGATAAATTTGACAAAACAATCTTTAAATGTTATTATATATAGCAAGTATTGTTGTATTCGTCGAATTTAGTCCGTAATTGACCATTTGTACAACAATAAAATACATATAAATGTTCAAGTCACTAGCATCAAGTAACAATCGATATATAAATCAAAGGCTTTAAATCTAAAGTTCAGAATTCGCGGATGGAATACTGCATAACTTAGCATATATAAATCTAGGTCGCGGGAGATTTCACAGGATTGGAGAAAATGTGCAAGTAACAGAGAGCTGGGTGATATGACGAAAAGGAAAAACAAAGTTGTTTATATGGACGATTAAATTTTGAGTTTTTTAGTTTCTGCCAAAGTGTTTTCTGTTCTTATGTATCTGTCTCATGAAGGGGATCTAGGGAGTCGGGGATATTATTAATAAATTATTAATATCTATAATTACATTATTAACAGCTCTTTATTGTAAGGAATTTTTAACAAAAATATATCGAAATACTATATTCACAAATATATAAAGAACAGTGTTGTATAAATATAAAAATATATTGGTTGTTTGCATTGAAGGCTCCGAAACAACTGGACGAATTTGAAACAATATTGGTTTATTAGAAATCTCATAAACCAATGTTGGTTTATCATCTATTCCTAAAACTCAACCAAATGTGAAGCCTAACTGCTTCAAGGAAAAAAAATTAAAACCTTTTAAAAGTTTTCTAAGGAATCCAAACAAAGGATTAAAACTTTGAAGGCTTATTATGGTATCAATAGGCATCTTACAAAATTACGAATTAAACCGATTTTCCGCATCTTCAAAATTACGGATTCTTACGTGATCAATTATCTTAGAACGCTGTTGCGTTAATGCGAATGAGCTATTAATCATGTTAACAAAAATATTTTATCCTTTTTAGCCCTGCAAAGCGGTGCAAAATCTTGTTAAATTGAAAATAGATAAAGACACCGACTTTGTATAGATTTCAACAAAAATAAAGTAAAAGTTATTTTCTACTTTTTAGTGTGAGGAAGTCGGTTATATTTTTTGGCAAAAAGTTATTATCATATACTCCCACACTTCGTTCTCCTAACGCCACAGTGTAAATACGTATAAAGATCTCATGTTGCATTTTATGATTCCTTCGAGCAGTTTATCGGTCCTCTAACAAGATGGCTCACGGTTTCTTTGTGAGATATTTTCTCAGTTATAGAAAGTAATTTGAAACTTGAATATTACTTTATACGACACTTGGGTACGTTTACCTATTGAGAAAGTAATGTCTTCATGATTATAGCAAACCTTAAAAACACTTATCTATACTTTTTGGGGTAAAATTTTTCCGTATGTAAGGATCTAGAAAGTAATAACTACAATATAGATAAAAAAATAATTAAAATCAACAATGCAATAACCTTATTTTTTTATAATTAACATAAAGTTTGTTTGGAAAAATAATTTTCTTGACGATAAAACTTTTTTAAAACAAACGATCGTCTACTAACTTAGTAATTAAAACTGAATGTAATAACTTTTCTGCGAAAGAAATGCCTACCCACGAACATGAGTATTTCTAAATAGGATCTGAAAATGGTTTATATGTAAATATTTTCAGAGAATTCTCAAAGTGAAAACGCTGGCATCCCCAGGGATCACCGGGGGCTAAAAGAATTGCTCGCATTTTATTCAAAATTTGACGACAGGAATGTTAGATTTGTAACACATATTCACTATAAGGAAGGGAAGACATTTATCCTTCGATTAAGCGGCTTCGGATATGTTTTTTTTTCATGATCACATTTTATAGAAATTGAAATATGTAAGTGAGATATGTGATATGATATAGGCAAATATCAACAACAATCTAACGAAAATAATGAAAACTCTATAAAAAGGGAAGATATTAAGAAAAAAGGACTGTTTTTATCCAACGTTAAAATTAATGAAAATAATCTCATAACAATGTTTCCTCAAAAGTCTCTTATTATTAATATTTACAAGCATTCTAAATTCAGAATGGACTGGGAAGCTTTAATATTATTTTATTGTTTTTTTTTATTTCTTATCGTAATAAAACTCTAAAAATCTTAATGAGGCCTTTTAGTTTTTTTTAAATAAAAACACTCCTTACTAGATTTTTAATACATACGATCTCTTTCCGCCATGCAGTATTCAAATTGTCGTTTTATTCACTTTTTCAGAAACATTCACTGATCGTTAATAACTTTTAATCTCATAGAATTAATCCTTTTTTATTCGTCCAATCTTTAGTAACATTGTAAACATTTTGAATGACTAAATTAAATCGAAATGTTTTATTTATTAAAATAGATATTATAAACGAACACCGACCGCGTACTTCTGATCCCGTGGGAATACCGGGATTACCTATATGAATAACAGGTCTCATCACAATCGGTTCAGTAGATTTTGTGTGAAAGAGTAACAAACACACAAAGTTTCGCATTTATAATATTAGAAGGATAGTGTGGTGGCGACGGGTTAGAATACGTGTGTCGCCAAACCTTATCTACCCGCGGATGTCGTAAGAGCCGACAGAGGATAATTCTGCTGCATCTTCAGCAATAAAAGAGTGAGAGCCGAGCATTGCACAATTAGGCTAAGCTCGCACCGGTGACCCCAGCAGAAGATCGGCGTGAAACAGTATTGCACTGTGTTTCGGGTGTCCGGAGGCCTGTATTCCCATCTCATCCCTCTCCCATCCTGTTGTACTCCTCTCCTAATTTCCCATCATTAATATTCTCCCTTTCCCTCCCCATCCTTCAAGTCGGCAAGGCATCTGCGACACTTTGCTGTTGTAGATATTTATGGGCTGCGTTCAGTCACTCATCCTTCGGTAAACCGCAAGCTCCGCTTGCTAGCGGTAACATTTATTTATTTTATTTATTTTAAGCCATTTTTATCCCATAACAGCGGTAACATAAAGAAAAATATTAGACACATACTCTTTTATACCTACGCGTAACATATTTTCTTCATGAAAATTAATTGATATATTATGTTCTTTTATAATTTTATCCGTAAATAAAAACATTTATTGTGACACATTTAATAACGAACACTAATGCTAAGTTCTATCGTTAGTTCATGCATACTGAAAATCAACCTCTTGAAAATGTTCATCACATTAATGATTTTTTTCAAGAGGTTTTAAAAACAACCCACTCCATGTCTATGTCCACCGCCCATCCACATTTTACATAGAGTTGTCGAAACACAAAACTCAATAGTACAATCATAAAATCAATATCTACTAGGTTATTGGCAACTCGACTTATCGCATTGCATCCTCGCATGATGTGATTGAGGGCATAAAATACATGCATACTTTTAAGGATTTTTTATTCTTTTAAAATTTCGAATTATTTTTATGCAGGAATAAAAAATTGTAGATGTACCTATTATTAATTAACTTTAAACTGATTTTAAAATATACTATTATTGTAAAACTTTTTAACTTAAGTTTATACCATAACTGTCAAATTCCATCAAGTTATAATGATGTCGCAAAAATTTTATGAGTGAGATTATAATGGGCTAGTTGACTCATGTCAAATTTCTCACAATAAATGAATATTTCATCCAGTTCTTAGCTTATAAAAACATCGATTTTAATCATTAAAATCATAAGATTTTTTTATAATTTCAAATCAGAAAAATGTATACTTATCATTAAACTTGGAACGTCAAAAACGGTGTAGACCATAATATGACGTCTAAATAATCGAAAATTTACCGTCTGTCAAATCTGATTCGAGGCTGATTTTAATGAAAATAAAAACTGTATCATTGATTTTGTTTGTGAAAAATTTATTTACTAAGTTAGGAATTGAACCCTAATGTTGCTACGCATTAAATTGTAAACACACAAATATTTGTCAAATAACAGGCAATGTCAAGCTGATTTTTCGAAATAGGCTTTCAGGATCAAATCCTAAACTATCTAACTGTCTCCATCGCAGCGCTTCGTAACTAACTCACTAACTCCATACAATCCATGCAAGAAATTTAAGTAAAACTGAATAAATACTTCCTCAACTTTTGATAATACATTACAAAGTTATCACTCTAAGGAGTACTTTCGAATTTATTTGTGTTTTTTTTTGCAATATCAACGAGTTCGATTCCTGGATTCATGTACAAATTAAATATTTTTTTTTTTGTCTAAATCGACCTTGATACTTCTTTTGGCATTTTTTGATAATCCCCATACTCCAGGATTTGTCTCTGAAGAACCACTTTAAAAATTCAACCTATTATATGTACTATTCTCGTTTGACAACCCCATTTACAATTCTTTTGACGTTATAAGTTTAATGATGTATGTTTGATGATGATGAATGATGTATGAAAAAATATATTTTTTGTTTTGAACTATTTAAATAATTTTAGGATTTGAATGGTTAAAATCAATAAAATATGTTTTTACAAGTTAAGAACTGTAGAAAATATTAGTTTACTATTGGAAATTACACATGAGTAGACAAGCCTATTCAAGCTCTCATACAAGTATACGGCACATATGACGCATCAGTGACAACCCAATGCAGACGCAATCAGTCAACGTAGTTCAGTCATCTCTCCACCGCGGAATAAATATTTTGCGTTGAAATACTTTCATGGGTCGTTCTAGAAGTTGTCTCAAAAATCTCATAGAATATGTTATTTGAAATCAAAATTAAAAACATCCTGATAATCTAATTCTATTAATTGCTTGCTTAGCCCCCGACACAAAAAGAAGGGTGTTAGAAGTTTGAATTATCGATATTATATGAAGCGATTTCAATTTAGTTTTTTTTTTGTATTAAAGATGACTCATGTGCGACTAATCTTAGACAAGTTGGATGAAAATCGGTGGAGCTCTTTAGAAGGTGTGGGGGCCGAAAGTGAAAAATATTAACCGAATGCAAAACATACTCGAATAAAAGCGCACTGAAAAGAGAATATTGATCACTGTTTGATCACTGAACATTTGTTTACAGTAACTGAAATGTCAATGTCATGATTGTATAATACAGCTACTTACCCTCTCTTATACGGTATGTCATTGACTACTATCAAATAGGTTGTAAATGTTGTATTCGTCTGACTATTACGAAATTTAAATTATTGGATAGAAAACATGTACATGCAAGCGATGTGTATCATCGGAAATAATTCCTAACATGACATAATTGAGATTTTTTTAGCTTCGTTTGATGAGAAAATTGGGACATGAAAATTCGGTTGTGAAGTGCCGGGGAATGTTTGTTTTTCAATTTTCTTGATAGAGAACTAATAACTGCCGTTCGCGGAAATTATTGGTGTTATTCACTAACTCATTCCGGGTTTATTTCTAAAAATCCTTTAACTAAGTTTAATAAATTCTCATGCATCGAATTGGTTTACAACTAATAATATTATATTTACTGTGCTTTAGTCATTTCCATGGCATAAGGGCATTTGGTATCTTAGTATGGAATAACAATGAGAATATAAAATTTAAACGGTATTTGTGTAACAACGAGCTTTACGTTCAATATAATTATGATCTGAAGGAGATCATTTTGGGAACACTGGTATCTTCACAGTATATTTCTTATAACATTTTATATGTACACAAACAGGCTTAGCAATACTCAAACATAGATGACAGACTACGAACACCTGTTTTTCGACTGGCCCGATTTAAAATTGGTTTATTGGTCAAGGAATATGTTTGTATCACAGCATTTCCGGACCAGTACGGAATTAAATATCAATAAATTTAAAAGTTTTATTAAAAATTGCTTTAGTTGAATACATGGATGATAAAAATCCGTGGATGGTAACAACTCCACAACAATAGCAGGACAGTTGCTTGAATTATGCGTTTTAATTAAAATCATTGTAAACAATTATTTGTTTAATTATATTTTTTTGTATAGAGCAACTAAGGCACACTATTATGGAGTAGTACGTTTTGCCGTAATACTCTGGTTTTTGTCGAAAAACAAGAATTTAAATATTACAATCCTACATGTAATATACCATGAAGTATAATAAAAATAACAATATTTTTAGGTAGTTAAGAGTTCAAGCTTTCTAATATATCTGGAGCCACCGAACGGTTTTTCATACAAGTCTGTTGTTGATGGACGTAAAGTGAGTGGGCAATTTTCATGCGGGTTTCATACGACACCTGTAGGTTAATTCTATTTAAACCCGTAAATTATTGATAATCAGTTACAAACAAAGCATTATATGGCATATTTTTATAGAAATTAACTATTTGATGTCTCCCGTAATTACGTTCACGATTTTGAAACGTTGAACCTAAATGCGAGAGTATCCCGCAATACGGGAAATGGGATAAAATGTTATTCTGAAATTGATAAAATAAGTCCAGTAATTGCCGGTGTTTGGTATGAGATAATTACAGTATACGATTTTTTCAACGTATAATCTTATAATCAAGTCTGAAATAACTGCGTTGGACGCCCGTACACCGTACCGACACCCTATTGTTCTTAATGAGTCCTTTAATGCGGGATACGAAGGCGGTATGAAAACCAATAATAACAATTTATCGTATGCTTACATAATATAATGTAAAGTTTAAAGTGAGTTTACTATTTGTTTTGTTTTTAATTGAATTACAGAAAATATATTTAACTACTTTAATATGAATATTTCCGTAAATGTATTTAAGTAATATTGAAAACTATTTTTTTTAAATGCGATCAAAATTAAATGCTTTAATAAACCACGGAAGTAAAAAGTAAGCTCGGATCTAAAAATGCCTTAATACTCCGTAATATGATACATTTACCTTACTCGAGTTTCTTGCCGGTTCGTATCGATTGAGACAGTCTTTTGAATCGGTGGTAAGTAAAAAAAATATATTAATTAAATGTAAATGACGTTCTAAAAGTATCTTGAAGGAGGCTGATTTGGAAAATAAATGTTTTGACTTAGATAAAAAGATTATGTTAACACATTTACAAGGAAAGTGAGTTTTTTGTGGAACTTACTGAGCCCCGCAATTTCACCATGAACTTGCCAGAAATATTTTTTTCATCTAATAATTTCAAAGACTAGCGCGTTTAAACGAACAAAAAATCGCGCTTTATAATATTATTAAATTCTATAAAGCTACTATAATAATATGTTGCTTATAAAACAAAGGATTTTTTTTCCAATCTCTGTTAATATTTGATGATGGGAATACATGTTATAGTATGATGATGGGAATACATAGTATATTTCAGTACAATCTCAATATGGAATATATTGAGAAATATGAGGTATTTTGGCTATCATGTAATACGAGAGGTCGATCACAATTCATGCATATTTTTATTTACTTTATTTGGAAAAATGTTAAAGGAAAAATTACTGCTTCGTGTTAAACAGCTTTTGCACCCAAAACAGCGATTTTTTGAATTTTTGTCTATTTGTCTGTACGACTGCTGGAATGTTTATGAAGGCAAGTACGCACTGAACTCCAAATCGGCTCAACCGATTTAAAAGCCGTTACAACCCATTTGAAAACGCAACCTGAACATTATAATGTATAAAATCTCCATTAATATCAATAAAACAGAACGATTTTATATTTACTGTGAAAAAAAAATTGAGATCGTGAAAATAAAATGGGATAAACGCTAGAATTCTTTATTAACCTATTGACGGTGACGTTTAAAAATATTATTCAAATTCACATTCAGAGAATTTCAACGTCTTATGGGACGCCAGCCGCAGACTGCCTTTGATTGAACTACGGAGATACGGCCCTGGGCAGTTCACGTCCAGCGAAGTTGCAGTGTATGGAATGTTAATAACTAGCTATGAAGGGAAAAGTGTGATAGACCGGGATCTGGAAGACGGCGAGTCGCCAATTCCTATTAGAGGTTGGTTAAAAACCTATTAGTATACTTAGTGCCTTTCCAAACAAGTCAAAATAGGAAAGTTCAAGTGAACACAATTATTATATTTACTTTTATTTATGAGAAAAACGATTCTAAAATTGCTATAATTTACGCAAGCGAAGCCGGGGCCAGAAGCTAGTTTGCAATATAAACCCATCCGTGAAGTCATACGAGTGTGTTTGACCGACTATGAGATAAGAGAGACAGTTTTTTACCACAGATTAATGTTATAAATTATATAATTGGGGTAAAACTCGAAAAGATCTATTATTATATTTTTTTATAAATACAATAGCATAAATTATTACCAACAACCACAAAACACAATCGTCCTACCGAATTCTAACGCAAAAATATTTATACGAAGTCTGTCGTACATTAGACCCTTAAGGTCTCAACGAGAAGATAATATGGACATGTCAACCTTTTCAATTCTGAAAATTAAGTCCTTTAACATTTAAAGGTGCTTGTGGATTTACGTTAACCAGAACAATACGTACCGTCGTCAAGTCAATATATACAAGTGCGTATAGTCATTGCTGCTGGTCCCTCATCATCTGTATGATTATAATTAAATCCCTCTTATACAACCCAAATCTAAAGTCTCTTACATTACCAGATGTCATATTATTAAAAAGAACTCTATACAGTATATCAATATTTTATAGTGTTTATATTCATTGTTGTAAAATAATTTAAAAGACTACAGCTTAATGTTATAAATTAATTAATTCGGGTAAAACTCGAAAAGATAATCTATCATTATAATTTTATATTCATTGTTCTATCCGACTAAAACTGTGAAAATAACTGAAGTTTAAAAAAATAAAACCATGTATTTGAACTGACTATGTTACAAAATTAGTCAATCGTGTTTAACTTAATTAAATTTATCTTTATTAAATCTTCCATACTTACTGTCACTACTTGAATGCACCAATTAAACTATTAAGAATTTAACTTCTTGAAAACGAATGTCATAATAAATATTCACTATTTAGTGTTCTGATAATTTGGAGCATAATGAAATGACAATGTTTGTTATAAATTATTAAACAAGATTTGCTTAACCGCGCAGAAAATTGTCCTCGGTTGTACTATTTCATTTGGCAAAAGATCAAATTGCCAGAACAAGGCTACTTATTTTTCTTATAACATTATTAGTTACTTACAAATTATTTAATACGGAGAAGTAAGAAATAATTTGATAATTATAATTATACATTTAATTTATATGTGTGTCATAATTTCACATGTCTTCATTTTTTTAGCGTAATAAGTCTATTTAGTTTTTTAAAAAGTAACAATAAACAGGGTGAATTTTTGATATGGACTTTCAGGGCTAATATGTAAACTATGGGGAATGTCAAAAATTCTGAAAGGAGTCTCAAGGCCGATTTAAAGAAAATAAAAACTTTATCATTGGATTTCTGAAAAATGTATTTACTGAGCCAGTAATCGAACCCGCTGATGTGAAAACAAAAATGATGTTATTTACCTTGGTACCCTTATTCTTCGTCCATAAAATACTTTCCCTTACATTTTTCCAAAAGTCATTACATAATAAAGTGAGTATTAATCCGTCCCCTATTATTTCAGTCTTATCTGCCGCTGTCAGTGGTCGGTTATTAATTTTCTTCAGAAAACTTACCAAGAGCTACAACTGTCATTTGAGCGGACTCAAAACGCAGTGGAAATAAAATTCCTTTCTTGACTTCGGCTACACCACGAGTTTTCTAGGTCTCTTTTTGAATTATGACTGCCAAATTAAAAATAACGCTTAAAAATTAGTATATTATAAGTTTACTGAGATGACAATTGAACGGATATGAATAAATGTCTTTATTGTACACCAACACATATACAATTGATAAAAAAGTAAACAATAAACTATAGGTAATAAATGCATTGCGTTATACAGAAAAAAATATGAATATGTTGTATGCTTCTGAAGGAATGTTTATCTCGAAATGTATTCGTAAATAATTTCACATTCCTCATATAATGTTATTACACTGAAATAGTTGAACGTTCGAATGATGTTTAATTATTCATATTCACCAAATAATCACAAGTGACGTTTCTATGATCTCAAAATAACATAAGTTTAGCATTGTTTTCCCATTCAAAGGGTTTGTGGTTTCTGTAAACGTACGCAATCTGTGGAAAGAGATTTAAATATTTACCCACTAACCACATTACGCATCCATAAAATGAAACAAAGAGATGAAAAAATAAAAAGAGGATACGTAAAATGTATTATGAGGGCAAAAGGTTGAGGTATCACAGCAAGTCATCCATTTTTAATAGGTGACACAATGTTTTCTTAATTCGGTTATCTCATCCTGTGGTGTTCACGATATATAATAAATGTAAGCACACAGACCAGTGGGGCGCTAGTGTCACTTCTGACACTTCAAACCTGTCATCTGTGGCGTGCAGACGTATCCGTTGAGCTGTGTGCCTACTTATAGATATTTGAATCTTTTATTTAATGCTCACCTACAACCATAGAACATAACATTGGCGACGAGGAAAAACGCAGTGAGTGAAATATATTAATGACACACACAGTTATGTCAATAAGATAAATATCTGTTATCAGTTTGGTCGGTAAAAATAGGGTTTGGTTCAAAAGGAAGGAGGGTAATACTAGATTTTGAAGTATTGCTTCGCATAATGCAATCGTTTAAACGATTGACAAAAAAGATATAAAATAATCTATACCAATCTAGGTTATTTTTGAATAATTTTCCGTTATACAAAATTTAACAAGTTTGGACTAG
>LQNK01000673.1:8504-21096 GCA_001586405.1 Phoebis sennae | reverse complement strand
ATCCATATCCAAAACCAATTAAAATATTAAATATCAAAAATCTTATCGTAAATTATAAATATCGTTATAATATATAAGGTATAGAAATAATCAATATGTATCTCATTTTGATAAAATATAAAATGCATCTATTTCCTTCCTAATATCGCATTAGATCATAAACGTTAACGGGCATTGCTTATATCTGAATAACTTGTTGATGTGAACAACACATAGATGATTTAAAACTCATGAGTACATCCTACAAATTGCTCTAAAACTACGGTACCACGCACCAAATAAAGCGATGAAATAATTGTTTAAAAAACGTGAGCTTTTCTAACTGCGCAGTCATTTTATTAGTCTCTATTCAATCTAATATCATTCATGAGTCTTATTTCACAAAGGATGAAATTAACCAGATATCAGCAAATTATCTCTCTGACAAATGACAATCGTGATCGTTTGAATCAAGGAGAAATGAGCATTCATCACAACCATTTCAGCTTTTGTTACTTGAAACAAAGTATATCTTTGTTACTTATTACGGCTTTCAAAGACAAAACTCAAATTTTCTCGTTAAATTCTATGTTGCTTGAAATGAGACCGTTTACTTTTTATAAATATACCAATATCTATCGAAATTTATGACATTTATTAATCTCGTTGTTCTTGTTATATGTTTTATATTAGAATCTGTATTGACATTGATTTGATACTATCATTTTATATTATATTGATCGTCTGAAATTCAACAAATAAATCAATCCTAACCACATTGGAAGTAGTAATATCACTAATCCTTATGGCATAATATATTGAATTGATTGCTCAATGTATCAATTATGCCATTAGTAGCTAATTAACCCAAAATAATTAAACAAATGCCGCAGTTGGAACGAAAAGCCCACGCTTAATTAAAAACAATCTAAAAAAGCTTCATTTTCCGTATAATATTATTAGAGTGAAATCGTAGTCGCGTGAAAAGGGATGCATCCACGGGACGCTGCTAGTATAGTAACAACAAATTAATAACGCAACATAACGTAGAATTATTTTTAAAACTCTTATATTCAACGTTTTCCTTTACAATGAATCTCTGTGTAGATTTTTTGGCTGACAATAAAATATGTTTTATCATACACCCAATTATATTTGATAGCCGTCTTTTTATATTGTTCCAGTTCATGAACACACTTTTAAAACCCTGAGGGAGTAAGTTATACAAGCCTTTCCTTTCATCACACAGCCTTTTATATTTAACTGTAAACAGAGCTTCATTGAAAAATGTAAAAATCTATATAACATCCGCTAAGAAAGGATTTTAATCAAATCCCACGGGAACAGGAAAAACAAATAAACGCGGGTGAAACCGCGGGGAACAGCTAGTCAAATATACATTTATTTTGCACACCGAAATCAACCTTTCACTGAAACTTATTTTAAAAGTAAGTTAGAGCGTACTCATCTTATTTTTCCATTTTGTTGGCTTACTATAACTAGTCCCCATTCAATTATACAATTATTAATATTAAACTTTTGTTTTTTTCAGGTTTTACCGCGCTTTTAAGTTTTTAGGTTCGGCTGCATTAGATCGCTAATGGTATAATAACATTCGATCGACCGATTAAATTCACCAAACGTTTATATACACTTATTTATTTATTTTTTGAAAGAAAGAAAGAAACATTTATTAAGATACACACAATTACATGTATACAGGAAAGAACATCAATCAACACATTTTCAAACAAATAGATATATATAACACGTAAATTTTTATTGATGAGGTTGCAGTGTGTGTCAAAAAGGGATACCACTCAGGATTTTTGGGGCATTTAGCCACAATATTGATTTTCAGTGGCATTCTATTAACATTTCAATTGTCAGGCGGGAATGCATACATAATTTAATGAAATAGAAATAATAAAAATAATATATAAGGTAATTAGTATAGACATAAGTGTAATATATAAATTTGATAAAGATATAATATAATACAATAGATTTACGAAAGAGATATATACGAACATATACGTAGGCCTACAGCTAAGATGGGATGTGTAAGCTCCACGAGGTAGTCGCGTCACAAACGCAGTGGAAGTTGTCGAATTTGTCGATTAAGTATAAGTCGTTTATACCTTTGTCGAAAGCTTGACACCGTCCTTGCGCTACATAGGGGGGGAGGCAGATTGTTCCAACATTTCGTTGCGCTGTAACGAAAATTACCTCGAAATGCAGTTGTGAGATGCTTCGGAACCAGTAATCTACACAGGGAAGCCCTTGTTCTGTAGGCTGACTTAGCATCACCCAGACAGGAGAGCTTCCCGTATTTATACTATATGTATTTATATATATTGTTTATATTTTCCATAAGCCCAGTGGTTTCCCGATAGAAATCACTGCTTAGTGATAAGGCCGCCGTTTGAACTTTTCTTAATGTTTTATTTATTTTTATGTGGATTCTGTATTTATGTTAGTAAAATAAACAATAAAATAAACTAGTCACTCGATAACTGGGTCGATTCGTATAGCATGAGGATCCTATGGACCAGTGAAAACGATTATTCCAATGCGGATGTATGGCATGCGTTACAGAAATCGCTCGCACCCCGCATTCGGGCCAATGTTATTTAAGTATGATT
Source organism: Phoebis sennae (assembly GCA_001586405.1). Classification (NCBI taxonomy): domain Eukaryota; kingdom Metazoa; phylum Arthropoda; class Insecta; order Lepidoptera; family Pieridae; genus Phoebis; species Phoebis sennae. The sequence continues at coordinate 18,472 of LQNK01000673.1, read as the reverse complement.
ATTTTTATCATATGAGCTATGAGTGTGTGTAACGAATTTAAAGGCAATCCAACAAATTATAACTAACTATAACTATTTTAACAATGAGATGATAGTGATCTAAATTGGGAACCATAACGTCCATCATAACATTTAATTACTTTTTAATTGTGTTCATTAAAATTTGGACGATAAGTGAAATTTTATTACTGAACATTGTTGAATATTAAATATTCGGAATGTGTGTCCAAAGAAATATGTTTTCGAATTACTACTGTAGAAAATAGAAATTTTATGTGAATAAACTTGTATCTTATGTGATATTCATATGATTACTAAAATCTTTTCACTCATATCAGTCATCCGTTTAGTTTTTACAAATCCATTTTGTTAGTATTAGTATATTGTACATACTTTACCTGGGAATATTTAATTAGGGTCATAAGAGCACGACACGTAAAGGCCGGCTCCTGTCATATTAAATCCCACTCGTTAAGCTATAATTTTCAATAATAAGGGTCGCCTTATAAAGTTTGTATAACTTAATTAGTCAATTTTGATTGTGTCAACCTCGTAGAATTATATTTTATATATAAAATGTAAAATTATAGATACATTACATAACCTTTTTATGATACAGTAGGCAAGTGGAGAATTCGGCTCATCTGATGTTAAGCAACTGACCGCAGCCCATGACAATATACAACATTAAAGTGTCGCAGATGCGTTGCCGGCTAGAAGGAAGGAGAGGGGATAAGAAGAGGTTTAATGATGAGAACCGTACGAGACACAGCGCAATACGTAATGCGCCGATCTTCTGACAGGGCGGTGAAACAACGGTGCAAGCTTGGCCTAATCATGGAATGCTCGACTCCCACTCTTTTATTGCTGAAGATTTTATGCAGCAGAATTACTCTCTATCGCCTCTTACGACACACATGAAATGGGGGGGGCAACACACTGTCACCTAACGGGTAGCCACACCTTTAAGTCGCCTTATAATCGTAAAACAATCCTAAATGCCACTACTCTAGTATAGAGTGCTTATACGTATGCATGTTTGTAATGCTTTCACACAAATACTACTACTGGGCTGATTTCGAAAATTACTCACCATTAGAAAGCTATGGCGTATATGCCATATAACTAAATAACATTATACTATAAGAGGGAAGCCTGGCAACAGCTAGTAAATTATAAAACAAAGTTGTTTCCCGCTTCGAGAAATATTGTAGGACCTTATTACTTCTCTTCTTTCTTTCTTCTTTAATTGCTTAAGTATCCTTTCTGAACCACTCAGCACAATGCTGTTTTATTCCGTCTGGCCTAAAAAGTATTAACATAATTGCATGCTACAGGTAAAATTCAAGTGGCAAGGTTTAACTTTTTAATTAATATCGTGTCTTAATACTTCGCATAATTTGGGGATATGGAATTTTGACGACCATGAAGACCAAGGTTCAAGTATTCGGTATGGTGAAATTCTAAGTGACCATTTGAAAGGGATAAAGGACCTGGGTTTGACACGAATACCGATCCAGCATTATTGTGGCCTCGTTACTTTGACGAAGGTTCACTAATCATTTCATGGCTAATATAAAACTATAACAATAGGCTCAGTTTGCATTGAATTTACCTTGATTAAAATACTTTGATATAGGATTACTACTAAGAATGAACAGAAAGCCTTACATTTTAACGTGTATTCTTTGGCTCATTCTCTATAAAATCTCTTAAAGAAAAAAAAACCGAAATGCAATTTTTTAACAACTTTTTTTACCATAAACCGTTTTAAGTAAGTAAAATTAAAAATTTCAGTACAATAAGATAATGAAGTTGAAGAAATATAAGAATAATAATACTCTCTACTGCAAAATTCAAAATAAAATAATATATATACCTTATATAAATTATAAGGTACGATTTTTTTGCAAATATACTAATTTGAATTTAAAGAAACAATTTGCAATATATTGCCAAAATGTATTATAGCTTTGTTTTGAGGCATAAATAATTTTTGCACAAAGAAACTTTCTATAAGACTTGAATTTCTAAGATAAAGAATTTTACATTCTTTTAACATTTGGCACAATCGCGTCCTCAAAACTTTGGCTATCAATCAAAAGCGAAAGAAATGTCTCAAGTGTGGTTCGGAATACTCGATTTTACTTTTTACTTTTTACCAAAGAGTAATATTATATTTCTAACACAATTTAATTAGATGATTAAAACCTGTAAGAATGCTAGAGCATTCAGAGCCAGACCTCGCCTTTTAATGTAATAATCAAAACCTTTCATTTGATAATCATAAAAAATCGCCTATTGTGAAATATGGTTTTGGTTTAGCTGTCGTTCAATTATGGGGATACTCGTAATCCGTAATATCCATAATTACTACATGGAAATACTGTGCATTTAAATGGAAAACCAAAATTGTATAATTTTGTTCATTAATAAAAATATATATGCATTTTTTTACAATGTATATGAGTATAAAGTATTTTTCGAATTAAAACCAAAGCTTCAACGCTTCTATATGTGTACGTGGATTTATAGATGAATATAACGAGAAAAATAGTTAAATATCTCGTTTATGATTTAAATAACAGATAATAAATTTTGCAAACGGAAGCAAAGGCGGGCGTTCGGTTATTGGGGTAGACTTGTTTCCGTATTTCAACGGAATTCAGTCTACATCGATATAATGAGATAATGCCAAGTAGATGTCATTTATTTTGATTTTAAAAAGGCTTTTGACAAAGTTAATAATACATAAAAAAGATAAAATAAAAAAAAGTAATTATTTTGGAACTTGGAGCATTGAACTCGAGCACGTCACCAGATACTGCTATTTATTTGTCAAATATAAGTGGTTTAATATATTTTCATAAAAACCCAGCCAAGTGTGAGTTGGACTCACGCATAAACAGTTTCTTATCAATATCTTTGAGAACGACAAAAACTCATTTTTGCAACGCCCCTTAAATATTGATTTTACTATGATTTTTAGTATTTATCGTTGTAGGCATACATATATAGCAGCAACATAAATACATCACCTGTGAAAATTTCAACTATCTTTCTATCGCGTTACATAAAATAGAGCCTAGTGAAAGACGACCAGATAGACAGACGCATGAACTGACATATTGACGGACGAACAATGCGGATTGTATTGTCTTATATTGTTGTTTAACCCTTTGTGTACGGAATCCTAAAAAGTATCCTCTGCCTTTTTTCGTTTTATTATTACAATGATGATTTTAATCTCTTTTCTCTAACACGTAATTTATCAGTTCCATAAATGCTGAATATATTTTAATATGAAAAGCGAGCAATTTTAACCTTTGAAATTATAAATTCAAATTTGCGTTCGAAACGTTTTTATCCTACCGCGTGTTGCTTCCGCATGACTGCAGTCGTGTTTTGGCTTTAATCCAAAAGTATTAACGATTTAGGTTCTAATTCCCACTCACGTGCCACTTGTAACATCTGGTGCACTACAGATTACACCAATGTGACAATTCTCCAGCTGCTGTAGTAATGTACAATGAACGATGAGCCATGCAGCGTCCGGCTGTTTTTGTAATGAAAATATTTCGCAAAACAATAATCTTTTGAATAATTTAGATTCTTAATCCTCATCACGTTCCCCTGGCTAAATTCTGTCCGGACATGAAACATACATGCTGATAAAGCATGCTAATTGAATCGTGCTTTTGCGAAATGAAATTAAATATTTACTTATTTGAGTATGGTTGGTAGTAGGTAGATTTTAGATTGAAATAAATTCTTGTTCAACTTACTAATAATGTTTGGTTTTAGAACGGCTTCCATACAACCAAATTGAAATATTACATTGTTAATTAGAGCCATAAACACTCTTTACAAACAAGTAGGCACTTCAGACTCAAAATAATGCTCTTCTTTGCAGGAAGTGTAATTACATTGAGCAACATATTACAATCGTATTTTGTATGAATATTTAAGAATATTTATTCACATTTGCCATCACATGAATGAGTTTAGCGTGCAATTAAGGGTATCTGTTTGCGAACATTCATTAACATACGTGATTAATGATTTTCACGTAACATAGAAAACGATATGCGATTAATGTAGCTAAAGGTTCATTCACATTAACATCTATTTTTAATACAAATGATTATTAGGCTGTTTGGACCGAAATATCAAACACTTGTGAAACGGGGATGTATTAATTCATATAAAATGTATATAAATTCGCAATACAATATTCCATCTCGCAATTGTAATCTGTCTTATCGAACTACACTTTTTTTCATTATCTGTTAACTCATATTCTTATGAAACTGCACAACTAAATTCAAATTATCTTCAAGCCACAGGTATTTTTATTTAATTACCACGATGAAAATCACGTTATTGAAAATCAAATTATGTACTTGATATAAAACGTGCCAACTATAATAGTAAATATTTAATTTAAATTTGTCTCTTGTTGTACGAAAACACAATATTAAAAGGTAGAAAATATTTATTGTATATGTTATGGATCAAGTGATTAATAAAGGCATTATTTATAATGCTCGGGCAATATCGGACCAAGTGATTAATTGTTATCTAAACTTCTTTATTTATCACACTGTCTGATCAATGTGAATATCCCTATTTTACTATTAGACAATTTGATAATAGAGATATTTTGGATGATGGATGGGAAGTAAGGAAGTAAGAGAGAAAGGTAGAAAAAGGGTTTTTGTTTAATATTTCATTGATTTGATTATAATCGGAAACAGAAGGATTCTAAGCCTTAGCCAAATAATGAAATTGATCATGTAAATTGTTTAAATTGAAGTTTTCATCATCTGTAGAGGCTTCTTTTTTAAACAAATAAATTGTGTTTAAGATAGTTAAGTGATCGTCTTCTTATTTGCGTTTTCAATTAGTTTAATAGATACAAGCAAAAATGATATTAATTAAACACCGTATTTTCTTACTCCGCCCAATAGGTGATTGATATTATGTATAATGCCCAGACAATTTAATTATTTAAATAGTTTTTATCAAATTGCTTTCTCAAATTTGTCATTTTTCATAATGCCTGGGCATTATGTTTAATAACATATTTATCATTTGGTCCATAGCAAATATATTTTCAACACAAAGCACTCCGGCATTCAATAATTTCAATTAAGAATTTTTCTTGTGGTTTCACAATTCTTGTAAGAATTCGTATTCATTAAATATTTTTCTTTTAATAATTGGCGAAAACTTTTCCAAGTTTTATTATGCGAATTTTATAGTATATTTTCTAGTTTTTATTTCACGATAATTAATGAAAACTTAACGAATCTATAATATTATGTTGTCATATGTCATATGATTTTCGCAATGTATAGTAATATTCCAGTTAATATTTCATATTCATAAGTACGTAATTCAAAGGAATTCCACTACAAGAGTTGTCACAATACATCATTCTTTATTTACATTTATACAAGCGAAATTATCCTCGCTAAATAATTAACATCTAAAGCGTTGTTCACTAATCCATTTAACTAAATATGCGACAAGCCGGCGCCTTATAAAGTAAATTATGTAGCGGTAGTTATGATAAAACCCCAGTAGGGTATAAAAACTAAGTAGAGAAAGTGGACTGAGGTCAGCTAATTTACTATTTATGTGTGCGTTAATTATGCGTTTTAGCAGAGGCTGCGGTCAACATCAGCCTAACTATATAAAGCAACGATGTTTTAGTTGGTTGGCGTTGGTGTTTAAAAGCTTGCATACAAAGCTTTACGGAACATAGAATAGGAAAATTTTTAACAATCCCCGCGATACCAAAATTTTAACTAGGTAGTTTTTATAGCGGTAATTGCTCGTTTGGGATCAAAAGTTTATAAATATTATTATTATTACAATATAAGAATTGCGGGTATATTATCCTTTTTGGTAGATCTTTCACAAAATAAGAATAATAACTATTTTCTTTTCTTTATAAAATGCAACATCCTTATAAAAACCATCACATCACCACAATAGTTCTGCTGAAAATATGATAATAATCATAATCATTAATGGGAATATTAACATAATTTTGGTAAGATCCGAAACAAATTATTTTACACATCTTTAGTGAGCTCAGTTATTTAATTTGGGTTAGTTATAAAAATCTATGGAAGGCCTTACAGATAGATTTTAATAATAAACCCACTCACCTGCCAAACAAATTTAATCTAAATAACATTTCAAAGACAATTTAGTCATTATAATATGCTTAATGCTATAGATGAATAAATTGATTCCTTTGAATTGTGCTTAAAATGACGAAATGTGCGAAAATGACCAATATTTGCGATTTAAATGCTTGTTATGAATTATATGAGCACTGCTATATGTTTACACATATGATGTATTTTGTATCCGTGAAACTCGAAACGTTGGAGAGAACAGAGTGGCCTATTAATGGCAGAACTAAAGTGATTCATGTAGCAAATAGCCGCGATTGTACGCTGTAACGGCCTTCTATACTTTTGTTCAGTTAAAAGTTCGCCTTTTGAAAACAAACATTAAACAGCTTTCAAGCCTAGAGAGATAAGAAAAATGTTTAAATTTATTTCGATAATAAGGCCTATTTGATCTGTTAAAAATAAAACCGGAATATTATTTTTTTGTTCATTTACTTTGAATTGTATATTATTTGTTATTTAAATGCTTCAGTATAATATTATGAACAATACTTGAAACAAATATTGTCCAGGGGGATAAGCAAAACATCTTTATTTTCCAATTAGATACAAATGATAGTTCATTTATCAGATTAAAATAAATATTATCAGGGAAATCGTGACCAGTTAATAAAGCTTACGGATATAGTGAGCTTTAGATACTGCTAGAATACTCTTTTATTTCTTACAGAAAGATAAACGAGCAAAGCCGTCACTATAGTATTTCACCGCCCATAACAATCCAGTGATTGATTGCGGATGTGTTCTCATTTCTAAATAATTAAAAAGGGACTCTTGATGATACTGCGATATCAAAAATGTATGTAATGTAAAAAAAATCTTCCTGTGTGTATTGGCCTCTATCTCCTTCGTAAACAAATTAAATCATAAGGTAATTGTATGAATTTGAATGGTTTAAATTTAAAAATCACTTGAATTTTTTAATAGTAAGTAAGAAACCTATTGGAAAAATAAAAAGAGGTGAACGGGTTTTAGTTTTTTTAAAGAAATTCATAAGCGCAAGGCAATAATATTTGTAAAAATATTAATTTACTTCATTTTCTAATTTTTTCTAGTAGTATTTCGTTTTTAAAAAACTTATATAAAACTCAAGTTGATCTCACTGGTTAGACACTAATTATGGTCCAATCAGGTGCGCAGGAGATATTAAGGTGCAGTACAGATGCAAACCCTTTTTCTGGGGTGGAAAATTCGTGTGCATAGGGTATCGCTTATTTCAAGGGAATAAGAGTTTCGAGTTCAAAGAGGCCCTTTGAAAGGGCCTTTAGCATTAGATAGTCTAATAAACTCAAACTGTTATTAATTTGTATACGAATAAGTTTAAAATAATTGTATCGACTTTCCATGCTTTTCACTTCACTCGTACTCTTATCGAGCTTGAGCTTTCAAGCGTAACGTAATGACAGCGCTATTGAATTTAATTATTTTGAAATAATTGAGAGCAGTCAACGATTTTATCATACAATGTTTTTATATTTTTGAATTAAAACAAGATTTGAATATTATTGTCATTTTATGAGACTATGATGGAATGTGCCTCCTTTTTAACTTACATCGCAATCGCAATTTGCAAAGACATCCAAACAATATAAAAGAAACAACTCCAATGGACAAAATAATAACCCATTCTTGAAATATTAATCTAGCGGGAACTTTTATCCCTATAGATCGAGTTTTCTAGAATAAAGCAATAAGAATTTTAGTTCGTCTCGAACGCGTCTAATAAATATTTTCAAAGAATTTCCTATCACTATAGATCAAAACATGTGGTTAAACATAATATTAAAGTAATTTGGTGTTCAAATAGTCTAGCAGTATATTTTTACTGAAATCCATTTTAACATTCTGAGCACTATCCTAATTTGCCACCATCTAATCTTTTATAAAACGTTGATACTTACGCAGTGGTTTATTTTGAAAGCCACAGCTTAAGGCGAACCAAAGTTTTCAATTATCGGTTGAATTGAAAAAGTGAAAACGTTGGTGCCTCATCAACTTTTACTGCTCAAAGATCCGCGATAAGCCACCTCGTTACCAATATTCGTAGTAACGACTCTGACCCAGAATTAATAGCAGCAAGTTGATTGAAAACTCAATTTTTACTGAACTCATTAGTTTTCGCGTTATTTTTGTTTAAATCAATGAATATTCGGATTGTTAAAAAACCTCCCTCAAACATTCCTCCATTACCTTCTGCACCAAAGTTTACACACAATATTTTTTTAATATCCAGTACGTCCCTTTGACCTAGAAACATGAAATTGGACAAAAAGCAAGATCTTATAAAGGAAACTATCTGAAAATTCAAATATTGGTGTGTCAGTCACGTCTCCAAAATCATACTATTCTAAAATTGGTCTTAAGATATCAATATTATTTGTCAATAAGCATGGTCTCACAGCACATAAAAAAGTCTTAAATCTTCCACAAGAAGCGTTGCTCGTTGAGACCTGAGAAAGAAGAATCATTTTATTTCATATCTACTTATCCCTACATACTTTTTTCATTAATATACCCTTGATTTAACGTAACTTATAAATAAAATACTGAAAATATTTTCATTATCTATTTTCTTCTATTTAGAAAAATATTTGTATAGTAAATTGAGAATTTATAGATTCTAAGAAAGCGGCGCTGTTTCCAAAAAATGTTTTCATCTACAAAACATTATTTTATTTTAGTACTAGCTTTTGCCCGCGGCTTCGCACGCGTAGACTACAAAACTAACATAGTTGTTATAAAAAAGTATATTATGACTTTAATTATAGGTATTTTAATTACACGCTCGTCTTTATAAATAACTTTAAAATTTAATCGGAACCAATACTTTATATCAATTTTTTCTAAAAACTTGACAGTAACTTAATAGTCTCTAGGTCAGATAATTTCTAGGAAAGTATGTTCAGATTACATCCTTAAGTAATCTGAACATACTTTCCTAGAAATTATCTGACCTAGAGAACATACTCAGAGAGAATACTCATACAATAAATCAACTAAAAACAAAATAAAAATCTGAGATATATCTACCTAAACAAAATATGTATGTAGGTGCAATCTTTGCCGATTCCATCCTCCCTATGTTCCCTAAAGAAATAATAGAACGAATGTGGGACTTATGACAAAACAAAAAAAAATTATGATATAACCCAAAACGAAACAAAAATAATAGTGTTACGAATTAATGATGAAATATTATTGTACTGTGAGAATGGATATCGAATTGACAACCGTTCGCTAAGTTAGATTTTACACATTCAAGAGCACAATCAACACAACACTCGATCAGATTTTTTACTAAGAACCTTTTTAGGTGCGTAGGTAGTTGCTACGTAAAAAGCGTTAATTTCAATGTTACAAAAACTATAACCTCCTCGTTTTTAATATTATAAAATATATTATTAGTTGTTTGTTGTACATACAGCTATGCTGTACGCTGTATAATGTGTGTTGTATGACGTAAGATGTAAGCCGTAAGTCGTATGTCGTACGCCCGATGCCGTATGTCGGGTGCTGGAAGTCGTATGCTGTATGCGTTATGCCCCATGCCCAACGGCCCACTGACCCCGGTCCCCGTCCCCCGGCCTTCGTTCCCCGTTCCCCGACCCCTGGCTCCCGGCCTTCGTTCCCCGTTCCCCGACCTCTGGCCCCCGGCCCCATGCCGCACGTACACCCCACGCTCCCAGCTACAGGCCCCCGGCCCCCCTAGGTCTGAATAAACGGTAATCTTTTTTAAGACACTGAGTCACAGAAAAAGTA
>LQNK01000672.1:12860-30558 GCA_001586405.1 Phoebis sennae | reverse complement strand
GCCCGCGGCTTTGCCCGCGTGGACTACAAAATTCTGTACTTTGTGGATTTTCGAAGTAGAAGTGGTATGACAATTTTTACGATTTAGAAACGTACGTTTGTAAATATATCTCGTTTATCCTTTTAGTAAACTTCTATTTTATTCAAAAAGAACTATCCAATAATTACGATTTAATAACTGTTATTTTTAAGTCCGAAGTATATCCTAAATTAAATATAACAAAAGTGTCACTGTTCATGTTTGTATAATTCTAATAATTCTATTTAAAAATTTTTGCAAAATATTTAAATCTCTGATATCTTTCGTATACCCCTATAATGAAAGAGACTTGTATGTTTGCACGCATTTAACGCATATTATTTGCTAACGGACGCAAATAATAACTTCTGCATGTTGGTTAGTCTTTGTTGTGATTGGCCGCCATGATCGTAATCTACTTTGGGGATCAAGAGCCACATTAATCCCTAAAAAGTGCTATGCAAACAATACCTAAAAAGGTTCAACTCAATGTACCTACGCGCATTGATGATGTATGATCACTTTAAACACTCATATCTTTTTTATTTGTTAACCGATTTGAATGAAACAAACACTAAAACCTCCGGGGGGCTTGCCATAATACATACTCGAAAACCGTATTTAAATCAGTTAGGCCGTTTCGGAGTTGACTGCATACAAACGCCCGACAAACAGACAAACAGACAAACCGACAAACAGACAAACCGACAAACAGACAAACAGACAAAAATTCTAAAAATCATTGTTTTGAGTTTAGAATCATAAATGAAACACGAAACACTAATTCTTTCTTGAAAATATTTAATGTACAGACACGGCTAGTCTACGATTTTATTATATGTATAGATACACAGATAATATACAGATAATATAATACTATACTTGTATAAAGGGACAGTAGATGAGGTAAACGACTGAACAAAACAAGAATGCGTTAGGCGCCGACTAGAGTTGTCAATCGTACTTTATAATAAAATATAATTGTGCTTTATAATTGATGTTAACGAAAATGGCATTGAATAGCAAAGAAGCATAGTTTGATATCTTACCAAAAACTTCAAAAGGCCATAATATCTTCATAGCCATTACTGTCAATTTCCCTCACATGTTTTCAAATCAAATCAAATAAATACATTTATTTGCAAATAAACATGCGTGAAATACAGATGTCATTTATTACATAATGTCGACAATGTTTTTCTTCTAAAAAGCGTGCAAATATAATCTATATTATATAATATTAAATTAAAGTAAAATTAAATGTCATTACCAACAAATTTAATATATTCAGAAAAATATTCAGTTAAACTATAAAAACATTTGTCAGCTAGAAACATGAAAACTTTAACCGCCTTTAGGTCTATGAGTCAAGAAATCTATAACAGAATATACATATAGAATTATCATTAAATTATTTGTGTCCTTAATTACAATGTTTAATAACCATGCCCTAGAAAGAAAAGTTCAGGTTCAATAATTATACACCGTTACTAGGTAATTATGTTGTAATATTTCTTTACATGGAGAAAATTTCATTTCATACGTGTTAAATGTGTTCTAATATTCCTATTTCGTTACAAATCTATACATATAATAAAAGAGTAACCGAACCATTTCTGTACATTGAATATTTTTCAAAAAGAGTGATTGGTATGTAATATGTATGTTCCACAGATACCAAAACCATGGTTAGAATTTTTTTTTTCTGTTTGTCTGTTTGTCTGTTTATCTGTTTGTCTGTTTGTCTGTTTGTCTGTTTGTCTGTTTATCTGTTTGTATGTTCGTCAATCACGTAATAACTACTGGGTAGATTTTGATAAAATTTCACATGCTGATAGACCGATATTAGGTTCAACTTATAGGCTACATTTTACTTGAAAAAAATATTTTTAAGGGTGACTCTCCATACATGTAATCGGAGGGTAAAAAAATAAATTCGCTAATACATCATTAAATGAGATATCATTGGATAGGTATTTGAAAATAAAATAGAGGTTTCTAAATGCGTTTTTTGCTAAAATAAATATTTTTTGAGATATACGCTTCTAAAGTTGTAAATGTGTTATACCACGTGACAATATGAGATTTTGGTTGAGTTGCGGACATGCCTTTTTATAATTTAACGTATACGTTAAGAGAATAAAAGGCATGTCTATAGGTTAAGACGATAAAAACGCTTAATGAATTCTTAAAAACCTTCAAAAAATAACTAACTCTCCGCCCGCGGTTTCGTTCGCGTGGGCTAAAATTTTCTGTATTTTGAAGAGGCGCACGTACTGTCAGATTTTGGTCAAACCTATTTCTATAGAAAATTATAAAAAAAAATATAGACATGCGCATATAACAGCGGTCATGCGACCGTAATTATTTTGACTTATGTTGTGCGCCTCTACAAAATACAGAAATTAGTAGCCCACGCGTGCGAAGCCGCGGGCGGAAAGCTAGTCTTTAATATCTATATGTATACAAATGCTAACAATCGGAATTTAAATAAATCTTCTGACAATATAAAAAGAAAAGCAATATAGCTTACTTCTGACAATATCAAATTCAACAGTATGTATGTGTGTAACATTATACAAAAATAAACATAATTATCTTAACATAACCTTTTGACTGCCTTATTGAAGAAGAATAGCAAATGTTTTCAAGCGTCTCATTGATATACACACACTATAACAGGCGCCAATAGTTGAAAGGACTACAATACTAACCCCCGTATTCTAAGAAGTTATTAAGAAGTAATAAATATATTGAATATAAGAAGCTATAAATATATTGAAGTGTCATAAAAATATAATATTTTAATAAATTGATTGAAATATCGGATGGAGGTGTTAAATTTTTGCGTCCGAAATTTTCTTAACGTGAGTGGACATGAGTTTGTAGAGTTTTTTTCCAACTCAGTGACGTCAAAGGAGTGATGTCGAGAAATGCTCGAAATACGTATCAGAATACGGGTGTTAGTATCTAGCCCTTGGTCTACTGGACATCTGTAAAGATTTTACCATGAGGTTCTTGATTAATAACAAGAAAATTTCTGTAACTTTAGTCTAATACTCTAGTAGTAAGTCTATGTTTTTGCGTGAAAGTTGATTTAAAATCAGTCTTATTGGTTCAGTTATTAGAGTCTCAACAATAAACCGTTAACTCTGAATGGAATCCAGATTAAAAACGTGACGAAAAACAATTTCTTGTTCTAGGAGTGTAAAGACCTACTTACATATATACAATATTTATAATATTTGAAGAGATAAAGATGAGGTTTTTCTTTTTTGTTTAATTTGAATAGGCTCCCAAACTGCTGGAACGATTTGGATCAAAATTTGTATGTATTTGTATTTGTTTAGATTGTTTGAAGAACAATCGAGGAAGGACACAAGATAGTCTTTATCACGCGGGTCATACCGCGGAGCTCAGCTAGACTTAAAATAAAATCTAAAGCCAAGCAGCGTCGCCAGCCACCATCACAAATTACTGAAGACGCTGTCCGAAGTCGGTCGTATAATGTTGTTTAATATTATAAATATTATGAAAAAGTAAATAACGCCCTTGTGTAGCTGTAAGTTAATCTATTCAATTATGCCATGGGGAAAAAGGACTCTATCCACTTTATGAGAGCGAAGGGTTAGAATTATTGAAAACTTTGAATATATTATAGCTGCGCGGTACGTATAGAATATAGATACCTGATAAAGAATGCTGTTATATTATGTAATAGGACAGCATGTCCAGTCTGAATTAAATGGATATATAATTATAAAGACAGCGCCAAGTAAAATTTGAACTGACCAGTCATGACTAAAAAACCCTGAGGCTTTTATTATGAGTCATAATAACGTCATAATACATCGTGCTGCTATAAAATTAACAATAAACAAACAATCGCAAGGTTATAGACCCCATACGAAACACGTTTTTGCACTAGTAAAGTTCAACTTCAAATCTTTACATAGCAAGATTTTTTTATATAATATTTTGGGTTCCGTGCCTAAAAGATAAAAACGGGACTCTTTTACTACGTCTCAGCTGTCTGTCTGTCATCAGGCTGTATCTCATGAACCGTGATAGCTAGAAAGGTGAAATTTTCAAGCATTTCTGCTATAACAACAAATAATAAATATAAAGGCGGAGGAATCTCATATGGAACTCTTCTTTCGTGAGTCCGCCACGCAAATATTTTTTTACTATTATTTTAACTTTTTTTATGCTATACTTATCAGACAAGTGGAGCATGCGGTTCACCTGATGCTATGTGACCGCAGCCCATGAACATCTACGACGAAGTGTCGCAGATGCCTTGCCGGCTTGAAGGAAGGGGAGGAAATAAGAAGAGGAATAAATAAATAATTTACTATATGTTTTGAAATTTTATTGTCAGTAGCTGAACCGTTTGAGTCTTTAAATCTATTTTTTTGTTAAGTCGCAAGCGAAATGTTCTACAAATAACTGAATAATTTGGTATATCTAGAAACCAGGTTATAATTAACTAGCTGAATTCCACGGTTAATCACCGCGTATACATATAAGTAATACAGGTTATTCAACAATTCTAATGAAAACATGGTGCTTTTAAGTTACCCTTAGGTTTTCTAATACCAATATCCCTTCAAAATCCTAAATACAATCTGAGAACAGAAATACAACCACATCTTATGTGTTCTTTTTGTATGTACGTAATTAAAAGCCAAGAAAACTTACTACCTCTATTCCTATTCGGATGGGGGAAAATACCCTCTCTACAATCGCTGGACACCCTTATACTATAAATAACGGTTACTTTTGCGTATTATGCATTCTTACTTCGAATTTCTGTCCAATAAATGGTATCCATATATTCAAGAGTAACTAATAGTTACTGTTGAATATGTGTTCAATCAGAAGTTTTAGTGGTGCAATTGAGATTCGTTGACCTAATTTTTGGTACACTTAAAGTCAACAATTGATGAGCTACTTTATCGTGGGAAACTTTTTATTGGATATTTATAATAATTTAATATGTGAATACACTAAAAACTTTTAAACATCCATTTTTACATAAAATTTAGTTAAATAATATTATTATTTTCATTTATTTTTTGTAAAATTACCAAAATATTTATATATTATTTTATTTTAACTAAACAATTTGAAAGAAACTTGCAGCTTCGTAATAAATTGATAATAATAATAATAAGCCTTTATTCAGACACAGTATTTACTTACAATCTATACTAAATAATAAGAGTAGTTTTAAATTAAATTAAGCATCGGCATCTGTATCTGTTTGTCGATTATTGACAAAGGCCTCCTCCATCTGTTTCCAGTCTGAACGACTTCGCGCTTTTCTGGACCACATTCCTCCTGCAAATTTTCTAATTTCGTCCTCCCAATTTTTTATATTGCCTGCCTCTTTTCCTTTTTTTGTATTTCGGGTACCAGTTTATAATGCACTTACTCCATTTCTCTTTACCGCGTATTGTGTGGCCTGTCCATCTCCATTTTTGATAAAATCGTTTAATTATAATATATATTGGACAGTTATGAGAACATGAAATCATTTGTGTAGTATTTTGTCAAGATGTTAGAGTGCTTTGTGTGTCACCGGTACTGTCACACACATACTCGATAATTGACACACATTTAGCACAAGAAAAGCCATGGAGGTTACAGAAGAATAAAAACTTACAGCTAAACTTTAGAACTCAATAAAAATCAATCATCAATATGAACATAGTTATTATCAACTTTACTAACAAAACGTGTTTCTGCTACACAAATATTTTAACAGGAAAACTTTGTTCCTCTGAAAACTCAAAACTACTGAACCTATTTTTAAAGTTTGCAAAATAGACTATATTTAATAGGATATATATAACATTATGCTACGGGAGCGAAGCCGCTAGCTAGTTAATTATAAAAATAAATAAATAAACAATAATCATTTAATTACTAGGAATGTACTACGATATTATAAACAAAACAATTTAAAAATAAGTAGCAAAATCCCAGACCGCATTTTATTGTTGTGGTTGAAATCATCAATAATATTATGTTTACTATTATACTGGGAAGCGATAAATATACCGAGAAATACATGGGCCACTTAAAATTAAGATAAAAATTAACAAATACACACAAACGATAATATATCTAAACAAATACTTTAACGAATACATAAATACGCTATTAACTTTATTTTATCAGAATTATTGTTTATATAAACATTATGTTTACACGGTATAAACTATCTATAGTTTTAATAATTTCAATTTTAATTATTACGATTCAATGTTAAACTGTTTGTGTATGCTAAACAAATTTTAATATACATATAAACAAAATACAGTTTATATTGATGCTTGTTATCGCCTATTTACATTTTAACCATGAATTTCAATGAATGAAAGAAAGAAAAATACTTTATTGGACACCATACATCAGTTTAAACAGATAAAACCTTTTCGCCAAAAAATAGGACCGACTTCCTCACTCTAAAAAGTAGAAAATAACTTTTATTTTATTTTTCTTGAAATCTATACAAAGTCGGTGCAAAATCTTGTTAAATTGAAAATAGGTTAAGGCACCGACTTTGTATCGGTATCGGTTCTATTTTCTGGCGAAAAGTTATTATTTTTTTTTTTAGTGATCTGTGAAGGGTGATCGATCACATCATCTAGTCACAATTTAGTGTCAGAGTTAATAAGTATATACATCATAAAACCTTAACCGCAGAGCTTATTCTGTTGATTTTTGAGGAGTTCCGTGGAATATCTTCTACATGGATAATCAGACTTGAACCAAATTATATAGGATCACACTGACACTGAATTTTTTCGAATACAAAAAGTATTTTCCAAATCGGTCCACAAACGCCGGAGATATGCGGTAACATACTAAAAAAATAGGGTCGAATTGACGACCTCCTCCTTTTTTTGAAGGTCGGGTAAAAAGGGTCACAGTTGTTGTAAACCACGTTTACACAAAGGGTGGCCTTATCGCCTAAAGCGAACTCTACTCTTAGTTCATACAGATATAAAAATCTGTAAAAAGTCTCATTATTATTATTATGTCTACAAGAGTCTTTGTGTGAATATATTGTAACCAGAAGATAAGCTATCAAGCTTATTAGTATTATATTGTAATATTATTCTCTTTTTCAATTACATATTCATTAATTTCAGGTATCTACTTTACATGAGTCAAAAGGATAATTAATATATACCTTCAATTAAAGGAGCAAAAATTTAACAATTTTAAGTTATTCATTGACACGGAAAAGAACTTAAAATTGTTATATATTTTCTACCATTATTTTTCAGAACCCACTCTATTTCGGCTTTTTTTCAATTTATGAAATTGACGCACTAAAGTCGAGTCAATGCCTTTCTTTTCGTAAAGTAAGTCAAACTATAGTCGATATAAGACCGTCACCAAGTTCAAGGAGACTCACTGTCACTTTGCATTTCGTTTTCAGTTCAATGTTATTTATGGTAAATGTGAACAATGGATAACATACGCCTTTTTTTACTTAGGGTAAGTTCTATTTTTATACAAGCCATTTAAATAACACTAACTAACCCTTTCTACATGAAAGCATAATAATTAACTGCACGTACTAAATTCTGTATTAATCTAAATATATGAAATTCAAAGGTGACTGACTGAATGACATAGTGATTAGTGATCTATTAACGCACAGCCCAAACCGCTGGACGGATCGGGCTGATATTTTGCATGCAGGTAGATGTTATGGCGTAGGCATCCGCTAAGAAAGGATTTTGATCAAATCCTACGGGAACGGGGAAAACCGATAAACGCGGGTAAAATCGCACGGACACATTTTGAAATCGAACAAGTGTATAGTATTATATTGTTGACGACCCGATTGGCGCAGTGGTTTAGCAATGGTCTATTGCGCCGGAGGGTGTGGGTTCGATTCCCACGAGCAGAAAATTATAATGTGATGAACATTGTAATTTTCTACTGTCTGGGTGTTAATTTATCTATAGTATGTATGTATTTACAAAAAAAAATATATGTTTAAGTATGTCTATCAGTTATCCAGTTTCCACATTACAAGCTTTGCTTAGTTTGGGACTAGATGGCGTTGTGGTAAATGTCTAGAAATATTTATATTACATGTGGTTCAAGTAAAAGATGCATACTTGCACTTGTTTTTTTTTTCATCTTTTCATGTATGTCTCTTCTGTCTATGTCTGTGTGCCATACAGTTTTCTATTATAAAAGATTTAGCTTCTGTGTTAAAACATGACAAACATACTCAGATATTGTGTGGTGTATAGTGAACCTATTTCACTATACACCACACAATATCTATGTACGTAATGGATACGCATTGAAACATTAAATAAATGCGTGTCGATTTGAAATATACATTTATTAATTTAAAACATGAAATACAAACGTAAAAACTTGTACACAATGCAGGATATTAACATTACAGACATTCAAACTAATTTTTAAACAAATAGAGTGGTTTAAAGTATGCATAGATTGGGACTAGATAGCGTTGTGTTAATTGTCCGAGAATATTTATTTATTAATTAATTTTGCGCCTAAGTCTTGCTTTTGTTTAATTCAGGGTCCTTCGTTATGAGTATTATAATTACGAAAGTAACTTTGTCTAAACCATTGAACCTATTTGGATGGAAAGGACATAGAATACCTTTTATCTTGGAAATTCCAAACGCAGGCATTAGGCAGGCGTTAGGCAGTAGGCACAGCTAATATATAAAATCAATATAATATATAATCTAATATAAATGAAATTTCATCAAAACCGGTAAGTAATTTGGTCCTGATTGACACACAAACAAACTTTCACATTTATTTTATTAGTAGAATAGTGTAAAAAAACCTGACGTTATGAGGTCACTGTCGGCCATAAACGCCCATAATTTAGAGAATGCAGTGCGCGTAAGGAAAAGATTTATGATGCAAAAGGAAGAGGAGGATAGGATGAAGATAAATATAGGTGAACATCTCTTTAGATTAGTGGCTCAGTTCGAGCTAGACCTCACGGATAAACGTATAAATCAAGACCTTTCATTTGATACTACACTCGGGTATAGTGACATGTCGTCGAATTCGATATTTTTCTTTGTCTCAACTATTCGCTAACGAAATTTTATCATAATCAGATAAACAATACTCGAGTTATCGCGGACAACTTTTTTATACTTACATGCATCACTCGGTTAAAAATATATGTTAATTGTATATTTATTTTAAGCAGTTAGCAGTTTATCCACTGAAAAACTGCCATTTAATTTAAAATCAAAGTCAAAGTCAAAACGTTTATTTTCCAAATTGGCTTCTTTCGAGGCGCTTTTAGAACGTCATATACATTTACATAATAATATTTTTTTTTGACAAACAACGTATTTAACTAATATTTCATTATTTGCTTACAGATAATCCTGTCAACAATACTCATAAACATCATCATAGCAAGAGGCACGCAAGCTTACAGCACAATACCTTCACCGTCCAAATACACCCCACAAAGGAGAAATTGGTCGAAATCGTATTCACAAATTGCAGCAAATTTACCACCATATTTAGTGCTGAATAAAAAAACGGGATCATATTTCCCCTATTATAAATTCCCGTATGAAAATAGTTTAAGAAGGAAATCTATACAGAAGGCTGGATCACGACAATGGACAAACGGTATTTAGGAAATAAAGGCTTTATAATGTACTACGTTTTTTATTGATGAAATCTAACTCCAAGAAAAGATGCTGAAAGATCAATACAATTAAAATTATATTCATTGAATATTGAAGTAGGTATATTTTGATAATATCCTACTCAAATTATGATTTAATAACAAAAAGACAATCCTACTAATATTATAACTGCGCAAGTTTTTGAGGTTGTATGTATGTGTGTTTGTTACTCTTTCACGCAAAAACTACAGAACCGATTGTGATGAAACTGTTTTTTTTATGTTAAACCTGGCAAGCGGAGCATGTGATTCATCTGATGCTAAGTGACTGATGAATTCTACAGGTAGAAATGGGGTGGCGACACACGTACACTAACCCGTCGTCACACTTGTCATAATATTTATATAAAGAAGGACCCATAATAACATGTAACCTACTTCTTATCCCGGAATTCCCACGGGATCAGAAGTGACATACGCGGGTGAAACCGCGAGGCGTGGTTAGTATCATATAAAACTGCGAAAGTACTTTGTGTAATAAATAATAGCTTCATATGATGCTTGTTTTTGTGAAGTGTTGATCTGAACCGGTTTTAACCGTGGCTCGGTAGCACAATGAACCCTGGCCTGGGTATCTAGGGAGAGCATATAAAAATAGAATCTATGAGGAAAAAAATAATGATCGGTAAGTATGAGGTTAAAGAGCAAACACACGGTAAATCTTTATTGTAATAGTACATTCAGTAACTACATTAAAAACAGAACAAAAAAATTGATTGTACTGATAAAGATTTTATCTAAAGAA
Source organism: Phoebis sennae (assembly GCA_001586405.1). Taxonomy (NCBI): domain Eukaryota; kingdom Metazoa; phylum Arthropoda; class Insecta; order Lepidoptera; family Pieridae; genus Phoebis; species Phoebis sennae. Next base: position 20,062 of record LQNK01000672.1, on the reverse strand, counting down.
CCGTAACAGTGTAATGATCTTGATAATGGTGTATCGCTCTAGCTCAGGGTTGGCGAACCAATGGCACGCGTGCCATGACGTAACCTATCACATAATTAATTATGCACTGAAAAAAGGAGCAACTAGCTATTTGTTTTTGCGTTACCTTCTTTTTATAATCTATTTTTGAGCTGATAGTATGTATTATTATTATTATCCTAAAAATCAGAAAGTCAATATATTGTCAATAGGCAAGTCTCTGACCAAAATAAACATTTATTTTCAATAAATAGCACGTCAATAAAAAAAGGTTCGCCATCCTTGCTCTAGCAAAGTAATCCTAACATATAGTGACTGTACACTCTATGTAAGAATTACTTTCTTGTTTATTAAGAACAAAATAGTTGTTAAATGCATTTACTCATACAAAAAGATATAATTTATTGCTGCATAATATACATTCTCAGTGAACCGTCACAATAACCAAACATAAAAAATTGTCATGCACTTTTTTTTCAGTTACTTAAGTCATAACTTTTCGCACTTTGTAACATAAACAAAATAAATTATGTCGTTTCTTGGTACTTGGTAATGAAAAATACCCCGTTCACGTCCAGTAGAATCTGCGGTTAATAAAATTTAATTTGAGCCAAACAATTTTTTCCTCTACGAATACGTAGAAACACATAGTTCGTACTTTTATAATAATATCTTAATGTATCCGGTGTGGTTTTAAATAATTACCCAAGGACCACAAAAACGTATAAAATTAATATATATTATATATACGATAAAATACACGTGTGTTATATACATGAATATATACAGAACACCGCTTTTTCTAGCACCTGTTGGAGTTTTTTTTGACTAGAACAATTTACAATTAACAAAACTTCACGCATTGATATGGCTAATGATCAGTGTTTGGACCAAGGATTTATAACATGTCATGAATCGACTGGTTTGTTAAATTGTTACATATGAGGTTTTACATCGAAGATTAAAACCCTGAGCGAAGTAAATTCAAATCAACAATTTCTCATCTAGATATTTACTACAAAGTTATTAAGAAATAAAATTTATTAGCTTACAAGTATAGATATTATGAATGTTAAATAATCATATTAACAAAAATTGTTTTTAGTACTTTTCTACCGTACATTTGATACCAATATTGTTATGGCAAGAAAAGAAATCAACACCTCTCAGCCCTTCTTTTTTGATTTATTTGATTAACACATTTCTAACGAATTTTCGTAATAAATTCGTCCAGCTGTTTAGACTGTAGGGCGTGCCATTTAACTTTAAGTTGAATTCATATACTTTTTATATACAAAATGAACTAAGTAATCCTACCGCAAATCTGAACAAATAAAAAATCGTCTGGCCATTGACCAATATCTCACAGAAAAAATAAAGTGCACATTGTATTCAAACAAAAACTTAATTAATACAAATGCAATAACACTATAAAGGATAAACAATGAACCTTGATGAGAATCTCGTGACCCCAGAGGTGCATAATTAATAAACAATCCTTCACTGCTGAGATTAGATCAATCGTATGTAGAAATAATATGAAATACAAAGTCTATGATAATGTACAATGGAAGAAGTGTTCTTCCGTTCTTTTTTTATTGCAACAAGCAAAGGACCACGACAGACCGCTGATTTTACGAGATCTCCGTGACACCAAAAATTTTGCTCCCGTCGCGAAAAAATCACTTTCGCGCCTGTTTCATAGTTTTTTTTTATAACACAAAGCAAAAGATCATGTGTAAAAAATACTGTGGACTACAAACGTCAACTTGAATTTGGGAACCACTGAAAATCAGTTCTGTGTCTTCTTTCACACATAGGTACACTGAGCGGTTTTCCATTTTCGGCATGCATTAACTTACCATACAGAATTTCACTGGCACACTCATATTTATTTAGTTTTTATTTGTTTATTTTTTTATTGTCTTCTATCGTGTCTTTCTTTTTTAGTTGTATGTTATTATAATATGTGTGTCGAAATAAATGTTACTTTCTTTCTTTGTAAAAGCGATTTTAGGTCAGTTTTGTGATGAACTTTTAACAACAGAATTGTCGCTGTCATGAAAGACAGTCTAGAATAATATTATTACGATGATAAAATCTTTTGACGATGTTTTTTCTATTGCAGCAAGTCAGCTGAGCTTCAGAAGATCACTTTCAAATCCGTCCTCTAATATCCGTTACACCAAAATTTTCATAGATGTTTAGATTAAAATATTTTAAAAAATTTAAAACCACCAATTATTTTATATTTTGAGGGAAATACCGCAAGTAGAGTCTAGTTCGTTGAATTATTATCGAAAAAATAAAAGATGACATTTGTTAAGCAAGTCGACACAATAATTTAAGTATAATTCAGGTTTCTTAGTCAGTCTTTAATCTATACATATAATAAAACAGTAACCTAACCATTTCTGTACATTGAATATTTTTCAAAAAGAGTAATTGGTATGCAATATGTATGTTCTATAGATACCAAAACCATGGTAGAATAGAATATTTTTTTTTCTGTTTGTCTGTTTATCTGTTTGTCTGTTTGTCTGTTTATCTGTTTGTATGTGCGTCAATCACGTAACAACCACTGGGCAGTTTTTGATAAAATTTCACATGCTGATAGATCAATATTAGGTGCAAATTATAGGCTACATTTTATTTGAAAAAAATAATTTTAGGGGTAGCTCTCCATAAATGTAAACGGAGGGTAAAAAAATAAATTTGCAATCACATCATTAAATTTGATGTCATTAGATAGGTCTTAAAAAATGAAATAGAGGTTTCTAAATGCATTTTTTGCTAAATTAAATATTTTTTGTGATATATGCTTCTAAGGTCGTGAAAATGTCATACCACGTGACAATGTGAGATTTTGGTTGAGTTGCGGTCATGTCTTTTTATACGCTTAACGTATAGATACGGTAAAACACTCAATAAATTCTCAAAAACCTTCAAAAAATAACTAACTCTTCGCCCGCGGCTTCGCTCGCGATTCTGTATTTTGAACAGGCGTGCGCACTGTGAGATTTTGGTGAAACCTATTTCCATAGAAAATTATAAGAACACTATAGACATGCGCATGTATGAGCGGTCCTGCGACCGTATTTTTTCTAAACTTTTGTCGTGCGCCTCTAAAAAATACAGAAATTAGTAGCCCACGCGCGCGAAGCCGCGGGCGGAAAGCTAGTATACCTAATAAAAGGTTATTTTATTATAACTTTATATAATAAACGACTTCTTTTGTTGTCCAGAATTTGTCTTTTATGTTATAGTTAACCGGAGATTTTTTTCTGGAACTAAAAATTTTGCTGTTAAATCTTTATCGATCAATATAAAAACGTATATTTTTTCCAATAGCTAGGGACTTCTTTAATAAAATTACCAACGAAAATAAGCAGAAAGATGCCGTTCAAGATCGATTTTTCAAGTGTTAAACTCGATCGCATTGTTAGCGATAAAAGATATTTACTGGTTATAGTATTTTCCCAATGTTATCAGCTGATTCATCATAAACAGTTTTAAAGAATGTATTTTTAGAATTCCGTAGACAAATGACACAAAAAAACCCTAAATGAAGAGTAAGTAGATGTTTATTTTTTATTTTTCAACAAAACTTGTGACTTTGTAACATTCGAGTTTTGGCATTTACGAATTTAGAGAACCTACTGTGTAATTTTAATTAATTATTAAACTCTGTTTAAAATAAGATCATTATGAAAATATTACAATTCATAAGTAAGTATTGAGCTCTTAAACTCTTTCAAATATCGTTATTTCATGAGACAGTTATGTGAATAAGCATAAAATAATAATATATTTTTTATTTTTACCAACGGAACCCATCTTGACATCTTGATACTATCAAATATTTCACAACCTTTCCTTTTTTACTATTTCGTTTTTCATTCGTTATTAAATATAGGTATTTCCTAGAGATATTGGGAAATTTGGAAACTTATCATAGCGCAAGATGATATTATCTGATTAGATGGAGGAAACCCCAAATACATCATAACATTATTGTGATTCACGTGAATATATCTGAAAAAAAAATATTAAAAAAAAAATAATAATTCGTATTTTTCAACAGAGACAAGCCAGGTACACAGTATGTGTGCAAAAACAGGTGCACTCTCTATTTCTTCACTCTCATAATCCGATAGGACGTCAGACTAACACGACCGGAGAGATCAGGCGCAGAATCGACGGCTTTACGTGCTCTCCGAGGCACGAGGGTGTTCCACCACCGCCAACTTCTTGAAACTTTTAGGAAAAATAAATTAATGTTAACATGCTTCCACTCATACTAACTTATTTACGAGAATAATTAAAAAAATCCTTATCACTTCCGCACTAAAAAGATATAAATCTGTTTTATACTAATTTTAACATATCTATTCGAAGAATTAATTACAATATATTGTGTATAGTTTAAATAGTACATGGTGTAAAAAAAAACCGTGTAAAAAATAATTCGATGACTCACTTATAGTTGTACTAATATAACGCATACTGTGTTAAATGTTTGTTTTAATTCGACAGAATTTTTACCCGACTGCCACAGAAGGGCCATGTTTTCGAACGTTTCTATACAGTATATATGTGACTAGCAGATCCGCGCGGCTTCGTTCCCATAGCATAATGTTATAATTTTCCCCGTTTTTTTCACATTTTCCATTATTTCTTCGCTCCTAATAGTTGCAGTGTGATTTTATATAGCCTAAAGCCTTCCTCGATAAATGGTCTAATCAACACAAAAATAATTTTTCAATTCGAACCAGTAGTTTCTGAGATTAACGCGTTCAAACAAACAAACAAACAAACAAACTCTTCAGCTTTATAATATTAGTATAGATATGTATATGTTTGTATCTGCATTTCTTTGGCACGTTCTACAGCCCGAATGACTGAATGGATTTTGATGTGTGTGGTGTTGTTGGATTCGTTAGAATTATGGTACTGAAATATAAATATTCCAAATGGGGCTTGCAAATAAAAAAAGATTAAAAAAACAAAATAAATAAATAATTTGCTTGGGTCTTTCTAAACATAATTATTAATGAAGCTACTTAAAACATCATTTGGGCTAAAAATCATTCCGGGGAATTCCTATATTATTCCTTCGTTTTGTTTGATTCCCTCACCTTATATTTTTGCAACAATACCAATAATAAACCCAAACGTGTTGCCAACGTCCATAAAATAAACCAGTTCCCCTATTTTGTTTACTACATTTCCATAACCTGTATCCAAATTTTTAATCGATGCCAAGTTCTATTACCTATCCTGTGTTGCAGTCAATATAACAATGCCAATTTAAAATGTTCCTAGTTCAATTTTATATTGAAGATATAGTAATATGTAGTTTATATGTGATCTCACCCGGAAAGTATTTTCAAAGTATGCATATACAGCCTTTCCTATAAACTTGCCAAAAATAATCAGAAAGACCCATCCTTTCCTTTAGGATTTGAAAAAAATAGTGCATTTAAACAAACAAATTTCCACAGACTTAACCACATATGAAATGTAAAAATTATATGACCATCAATGATAATAATAACTTGTAATTAACTTATTGGTTCAAAGTATTTTCGATCGAATTTTGCACTATCATAAGCATCTTATATTCTACAAAACAGTTGTCTAAATACTAAGAGGGTCCTTATTTATACTTATCTTTGAAATTAATTGCAGTACCAATCATAAAATATGATTACATAACAATAATGCAACTTTCATGTACTCTATATTCTTTCAGGTTAATTGCCTTTGTCTCAATTATAATCTTGATGTCAAAATTACCTTTCACTTGTTACTTTGATCAATTATTGAATTCGAGACAATTCAAAATCCTTGAAAAATGTTAAAGAAAAAAACTGGTGGCCAATAAAAAATATATGGTTTTTAAAGTAATCATAGTAACCATCTAATTTTTAATCATCACATATTATCTATTGAATATATATCGGTGCTGAAAATAAAATGTATAATTAAAAAATGTACGATTTATTATTCTTATTTAAAAACGACCCCAGCAAAATACTGAACAAAAATGTTTATTTTTGTTCAGTAATTTAGCAAGTAAACCAATAAACTACAAGAACATTAATATTATAATATAAACTAGTTGTTTTCATAGATTCTATATTTCCAACACAAAAACAGCTCTAAGACGAAGATTAGACGACGTCACGAGATCGCACTGGGCTGCCCCGACCTTTCCGTATATAAGGGGGGCAGGACTCTACTCAGCATCATTCAAACTTTGACCATCATTGTGGTATCAACATTTTACAATGGCTAAATTTATGGTAAGTAGTTTGATGAGATTATTGTAAACAAATATTTGTTGGATGAAGATAAGACATGTTATTTGTTTTACTATATTCCAATAAGTTAAACTTGTAAATATCCTAGATACATAGTTACTTTTTATTATTAACTTACGGTGTTTTATTTCGTGAAGTAAGAGTCCTGAAAACATGTACAATATCTTATACATAAAATTTTTTACATTTGCACAATTAAATTTTATATTTTTTTTAATTTAAGAAATGATTTTTTCTTATACTTTTCATTGTTCTATTACAGATTGTTGCTTTAGCGCTCGTCGCGGTTGCCGTGGCTCACCCAGGTAAATATTTTATTAATAAATAACTAAAAAATATACAAACATAATATACTCTCGATCTTAAATCCTAATATGAGTTTATCTATATGTTATCTATAACGATAAACGTGTTGCAAAAAAGTTTACTCAGATTAAATCTCCTTAGATCATTTAATAGATAAGACTATAAATTGGTTAATTTATAACTGTAAATAAAAAAATGAATGAATACGTACGGTATAAACCAATTAACAGATTATTTATTCAAAAAAACATCACCAGTAATCAGGAGCGTGTCATAATTAAAATTCATTATTATTATTCCAGGTTACGGGGGTGGTTCCCAGGGAGGATATGGCGGTGGCCACGGAGGACTAGGTGGACACGACTCTGGTTTTGGCGGTAACCAAGGAGGATTCGGTGGCGGTCATGGTCACGGTCACGATTCTGGATTTGGCGGTAACCAAGGAGGATTCGGAGGCGGTCACGGTCACGGTCACGATTCTGGATTCGGCGGTAACCAGGGAGGATTCGGTGGTGGACACGGTCATGATTCCGGATTTGGCGGTAACCAGGG